>JALPQI010004066.1:0-84105 GCA_025490895.1 Thaumatotibia leucotreta | reverse complement strand
CTGTGGACTTGGTACCTATATGGACTAACCTAAGTTTTTTTTTGGTTAGCCGAATGCGCCGATGACCCCAACGCTATAAGAGGGTGTGGAAATAGATGTGGGAAGACTTGTGCTGATTATAAGAACACGACGAAAGTATGCAACAACAATGTATGTAAATTATACGGATGCGATTGTAAAGAGGGATTTATTTATGACGAAATAGCAAAGAAATGTGTTTGTCCTGAACAGTGCAGTGAGTATTTTTATTTATGAAGTTACTTGAGTTACATTAACATAAAGTTTCATGATTTTCATTCTTATTAGTTTTTGTTTTGTGTTCCGTAATATTAACTATTTTTTGTTTAACCGCGTTAAAGTGGCAGAAATGGAAAGCATAATTTCTGGAATTTTAAGGACGTTTATAAACATTCTATTAGTGAAGATACTTTTTATATAAGCTATCTTTTGTATTCTAATACGTCTTTGTGAAAAAGAAAATGTAGTAAATAAAATGTGTTATCCCATCAAAACGCCTGTCCATTATGTAGAAAAACCATCGTTTTATCAAATCGTCACAAATAATTTAACTTAGCATAGGTATTGTAAGTAAATATCAGACTTACTTACGCGACAGGGATATATTTGCGTTTTCTTCAAGTATCCAGATATTCCAGGTTTATAAATAAATACACCTACTTCTTACTTAGTTCTTGCATTTAATTGGCAAAACACAGAACGGGCAATTACTTACAGCATCGAGAGAGTACGACGCTTCTAAGTTGACCTCCTAATTTAGCGCGTAGAGTAGTTATCTTTTCGAAACATTTTAGGAAAACTTTTTCCACAGGATCCATAGTAACGCATGCAGTCTTCTGTTTTTTACCTCCATTAGAGTCGGTAGAATGTGAGAATCGTAAAGTCGAGTTTATAAATACGTTGTTTACATTGCTCCATTTATGAAATTCAGGTTTGATTAAATTCACCACTGAATCTTTATGTGAACAAGACGTGGCAAACTAAAACAAAATTTGGTTGGTCGGAATCTATCTAATATGACTGTATACCTTATATTAGTGTTCTTACTCCAATTGTGTCATTAATCCATCATAGAATCTTTCCAAACCTCCATTTCAAATTGTTTTCAGCTAAGCCATGCAAGGGGCCGCATGAAATATATATCGACTGCCCAGCCGGTCAATGTAATGCCAAAACTTGTGACGACTTGGTAACCCCCCGCCTGGTTGCCCACGAATAAGACCCCCGTGTCCAGGTGGTTGCGTTTGTAAAGATGGATACTTGAGAAATAAGAATGGGAAATGTATACCGAAGGAACAGTGTCGTAAGTTACGTTTTGCATACATATATGATACATTATGTATGTAAAGTTTTTCTATGGAATCCATAGTAACATATGCTGTCATTTGTTTCTTACCCTTATTCATTACCTATAGTATCAGTAGTAAATAGTCTGTGTTCGTTTAACGCCTTCCCTGTTATAATTTATCAAAGTGGATACGTTTAAGAAAAGAAAAGAAGAAATCCGCTTGGAAATTATCTCTTAGTTAATTTATTACTCTACAGTGTGGTTATGATTATGAGCAAGAGCAGTGAGTTTAAATCAGACTTACTTTCTGGCCATCCTGCTCAATTGCTCATAACGAGATGGATAGAAAGTAAGTCCGCGTTAAACTTATGGCGCAAGCTCATGGTTAAGTACACAAGTTTAGTAATAAATTACTACAGTTTATTAGATGCTACTAATTTCTATTAGGAAAAATGTATGATTCTCATATATTCGTTATTAAATATAATTTATTATTAATCAAGTAGGTATCTAATCACTTATTTATAGGTTTCATTGTTTAGTTAAAAAAACCATGCGACCACTTCTAGAAATTCGTGTATTACAATTTTACGAATTCCTTATATATTGTAATGTTTTTGCTATAAAAAGGTCTCATTTATTTTAGCTTCAACTCAATGTACGAGAAAAAACGAACGCTGGTCAAACTGTTTACTTGGAGAATGCGTTCCTAAGACTTGCGATGACATTGGGTACCCAGTACCCTGTCCAGATATTATTGGGCCCTGCGCTGGAGGTTGTACTTGTATTGAAGGATTTGTAAGAGATTCTAATGGAGACTGCATTAACAAGAATGATTGTCGTGAGTATATAAAATATTGATCAATATTATACCTACAATATATCAATTACTAACTACTATTTTTGTTTCACTCTTTAGAGCATGTCATGCTATAGGTAATATAGGTATGCCCCGATAATATTGACAAGAGACCAAAATCCATATGTTTCATTTTTAACAATAAGATATCTTACAATTTGGTCACCCTACCACTACAGATTAATGGTAGAATATAAATAACGTCAAAAATTGTGATCTAATAAATCAATTGTATTTTGTTTTCTTTTAAAGACTATCCTGATCACACCACTCATTCCTTCTCAAATTTTAATAAGCTTTAATGTCGTTTGTAGCTAGTTGCGGTGGGGACCCCAACGCGGTCAGCGGCTGCGGCAACCCTTGCGGCAAGACCTGCGACAGTCTCTATGCCGACCAGACTGACCTCATCTGCCCAGAATATTGCGAGTACAACGGCTGCGACTGCAAGCCTGGATATCGTCTTCTCACAGATAACGCAGATTCTAAAAAATGTGTCCTGGAAAGTGAATGCCCTAAGCGTAAGTTTTCAGAATATTATGACGCGAATTATAAGCCTTTTGGTTCACGTTCATCGCAGAATGCATTCAGTGTGGCAAATCCTATAAGGTCAAGCCCACTACAAATCAGAGAATACGAGATGGGAATTTTCCAGCGGTCCATCTACATATTCTGTATTTTATTTATTTTTGATTATAGTCGCGCCGGACGGCTTGAAGAAAAATTGTTGAAGTCCTTTGCACCAATAGGGTGCTATAAGATCATACAATAAACTTAATCGGACCATATTTTTACTCGTAACTCTTCCCATCCGCTTGCCCAGTGTGGCGATTATGGACATTTACCTCCTAATACGTCTATAGGTACGCATAGACCGCATAATTAATAGGAGAAGCCTACGTCCAGCAGTGGATTATCATAGGCTGATGATGTATGATATATGTATGTAACTCTTCCAAAATGTTTTCTATGGGCAAGTTTTATAAAAGCTGGTTGGTCTTCCAAGCGAGTTATAGACTTTACAGACCTCTTGGTCTGTCGCCCGATCCTATCACATAGTCGTCATACTGCTAATTCGAACCTTCAATCAAACCGCGTTTCTACTTCAATATTTTTTTTCTAGCCACTCCTCAATGTGGTAACTGTGGTAAGAACGAACGGTATTATTGCGGTACGTCATGCCCCGAAGCCAGCTGCGCAAACCCCACGCCCCCAACTTGCGTCAATAAGAAATGCAAATTAGGCTGCTTCTGCAGAAAAGGATTTGTCAGAGACTCCAACAACAAGTGTATACCGGTGGACACATGCCGTATGTTTTGAGAGTTTTCTTGTAACCACAGTTAATTAATATAAGAGATTTGTAAAATAAAGTTTTCTAATAGTGTTTAGCACGCTCGTACTTTGTTATCCTGGCAATTTGAGTGCAGTAAAAGATATCATCATATCATTGATATGTATTTTAATTTTAACCTGTGTAAATTCTTTATTTACGTATCTAATAAAAATGTGATCTAAGGACATAGAGCCGCGCTTTAAGCAATGATAATTTCCACTCTTTCTTAGTGAGCACTAAATTACGATTGTGTTATACAATTGAAACTATTATAATTTTACGCTACCAGAGTCTATATATGTTGATTATCCTAGTGTATAGTGTGCCTGTACATGATATTCATAACTGGATATAATATGTAGTTGAATCTTTAAATAAATAAATACTGATCGTAGTGGTTATCTTCTCTTCGACCCTTTTCTATCTTGCCTTTTATCTTTTCTCTCATTTTGTCTCTTACTCAGCTAAATGTAGAGGACCGCATGAAAGATACGTAAACTGTCCAATCGGCCAATGTATTCCAAAGACGTGTAAGGATCTGATAACTCCGCCTGGTTGCCCGAGAGTAAGGCCTCCTTGCCCAGGTGGTTGTATATGCGAAGAAGGTTATCTACGGAACGGAAACGGAAAATGTATTAGGAAGGAACGGTGTCGTAAGTTTCGCTTAATATAAACGCCAGTCAAGGACATTGTACATGTACTCACATTTTCACCTTATGCTATTGATATAAGCCGTAAAACTGTACAAGTACATATGTATTCTCTAGACTGCACTTTAAATAACACGACTCACAACCAGCCGTAAAAAGGTCATATTATAGTAGCCGCCGAATGCGTAGAACAATACCGAATACTCCGATCCGATATATTCCAGTTAAACCTCTCACTGTCAACGAGTGGCAACGATCAGTACCACAGTAGCCAGGAAAATTTAAATATCGTTTTGCTTCTATTTTTTGACAAATTGTGATTTTCTTGAGTGGTTAACACCTTATCGTCGGGTATAGTGCAATATTGCGTAACTAACAAATTCAATTAGGATCAATTTGAGTGTCAATTGTTTGATATTTGAACTCTATCTGTTTTGGTAGTTACGCGGTATTGAACTATCCCCGACGTTATGTTTCATTTTAAGTTAATGCTCACTATACATACTTTGCGTGTCAAATTCTTAGTTGAATGTTGTGTATTCAAATAGACAGTCCTGCTTCTGACTTCTGTTGTATTCAATTCAATTTACTTCATAAATACTTAGCAGTTATTCTCACATACTTAGTTACCTAAATTAATTGCGTGTCTGGTAGTCGTCATTGACAGGTATGTACACAAAAATCGATACGTTGGTTCGTTGCACTATTGAAGGATACTAATTTTATATCTTTGGTACAACATGGGTAAGAACGTATTCGCATTACAACAATAATTACAAGTAATCTACATTTTCTCAAACTTGCTACGGAATGTTGATGTTACTTACTTTAAGAAGCCCGGAAATACTATGTATCCGGTGTCATATGCTAAGATGATATGTAAAGAGATTTCATGTATTTATTTCACACCTAGGACTGCAAACAAACTGTCATTTGTTTTGAAACGTCAAACTGTGACACTAGGTCTTGACATTCAGCCACAGAAAAAAAAATAACCTAAGAACTAATGTCTATACCAACAGGTAAAAGGATACCTCAAAAAGATTAAAAAAAACATTAGGCGCGAATGTTTTTTTTTAATGTTGTACGATACTGTACTATTAGTTTATTTACAAATCAAATAGCATGGTTCGGCGAAATCAGTTCGTTTTATTTCATGGCAAGTTTGAGAAAAGCACTATACAAATCTCGGCGAGAAACAGGGTTACAGGCCGCGTATTCCTATCTGGCCTCAGTTCCTTCGGCCAGATATATCTACTTGGCCTGTAACCCTTCGTTTCCCGTCCTCTATAGTAATGTACTTTAGTAATCGTTTGATGATTCATTATTATACATTATACTCTCCCAATTATCTAATGTAGCGATCTACCAAACCTCACAAATAACTACTTTACATACTTACAATTCTTTGGGTAATAAAATTATAATATGATTATTCCATACCATTTGATTATCAATATAATTTTGTTAGTATTTAACAAATTATACTAAGCTTGCTAATAGCTTGATCCCTCTCAAACATTGGAGATCACTAGTGATGATACAGACAATTATATTTCAGCCAAACCTACTTGCAAAGCCAACGAAACCTACGTATCGTGCGGTGTCAAGTGCCCAGACAAGTACTGCCCGAAGGTAGATGGACCGCAGCCGGTGTGCGATCCGCCCAGAGACTGTCCCCCGGGATGTGTTTGCAAGATCAATTATAGATATGACGAGTCTGGAAAATGTATACTTGCTTCTGAATGCCGTGAGTACCTTAATGTAAAGGTGCATTCAGACCAAACGAGCATTTGCTGTTCTATTCCCCCACTCTACGAAATTCGATCGTTACACAAAACGTGATTCGTAGAGCGGGGGATAGAATAGCGAATGCTCGTTTGGTCTGAATGCACCTTTATATCTTGTGACCGAAGCTATAGAAAGCAATGGAAAACTTGTAACTTGTATGGACTTAAAAGATAACTTACAGGTATGAATAGAAAAAAAGTTCTGGAATTCGTTTTACAATAATTGCCAATAATTTACGATTTTTTTCTTGTTAAAGTTCCACTCTCCTAGCTCCGATCACTGAAAATGTATAATTTAAATATTGATAAAGTGCCTGATTAAATTATGTGAATTACAAACATACTATAATATCATCACTACTTTGAAAAAATCTTGCATACTCTTATACCAAACTGGGTCGCGTTTTATAAAGTTACAATTTACAATGTCGCTGTTTGCCGGTGTGCGATCCGCCCAGAGTCTGTCCCCCGGGATGTGTTTGCAAGATCAATTATAGATACGACGAGTCTGGAAAATGTATACTTGCTTCTGAATGCCGTGAGTACCATAATGTAAAGGTGCATTTAGACCAAACGAGCATTTGCTATTCTATCCCCCCACTCTACGAAATTCGATCGTTACACAAAACGTGATTCGTTGATTTCGTAGAGCGGGGGATAGAATAGCGAATGCTCGTTTGGTCTGAATGCACCTTTATATCTTGTGACCGGAGCTATAGAAAGCTATGGAAAACTTGTAACTTGTATGGGCTTAACCTTTTGAACGCCGCTTGGGATGTCATCGGACGTGCCCGTGTCGCCGCCTATACTAAGTTATAACAAACGGTGTAGTGCTTGCCACATAACTTACGATAAAATATTTTATTGTTTATAGTTTACTGTGATTAACTTAGTTTTTTACCACCTTGTCATTAAATATTATATTATTATAATTAAATCACGTTTACACATGTCTTTATTATGGTTTCGTCGCTTTTATTAATGGTTTGAATCTATGAATTTTACCAGCTATGCAAATTTATTGATGGACGTTGCTACATCACTATTATTTCTCATTTCGTATCTGTGACGTCATGAGCGGTCTACTATTTGAGACATTGGCGAAGGCTTCATTGTTTTTTCGTTGATAAGTTGGCACTAGTAGGGAGAGGATTGATCGCATTAGATACGTATCGATTCTGAAAATTTCAAGGTTGTTTGGCTTGATAAATCATAAAATTATACAATTCTTTTGATAAATAAATATTGTAAGCTCAACATTATAGTACTCAACTTGTTTAAACTACTAAACAGTACCAATCTTATATATTTTGTTGACTTAACATAACTTTGAAATATCGAGTAATCCACATCACTAAAATTTTCTATTTTACATCTTTGACGTCACATGCGGTCTCATTTTTAAGACGATGGCGTAGTCTGTGTTAATTATTATTGCGGAATACAATGACTTGGTAGGGGTTACCGATGAACAACGATAACAGAGTCTTCCCTTATTTATCGATTCAAATATTCTACCATCTATAAATAAACAAACTTCACTGATAAACCCTGGTACCTACCTGGTGCCTACCTAGGCACTAATACAATTCAAATATATTTATTTCTAAGTTCAATTTTGAACACTTCCAAGGACTCAAATATGTCCAAGTGTCAAAATGTCCAAGGGTCAAAACATCCATGGAATTAAAATGTCCAAATGTCTAAAATTAAAATGTATCACAATGACAAGGATTAAAATCTGAGTCAATAGAAAAAGAAAAAAAGGTAAACAAATATGGCGGACCGGCAATCGCATTTGTTGTCTATGAAAATAGTGATGGGACCGATGGGAATAGTATTAACTTTAATCGACCAAATATATCCTTCGCGAAATAATTACGAACTCAATAAGTAAGTATTAGGTAATAGTGTGGGAACAATTTTTTATGACAAAAAGCCATTAATCCTACTAACAATTTTTAATCGGAGTGACTGTCACTATCACTACTCTCCTCCGAAGTGTCATCATCAGTGACTGTGATGATGAAAGCTTTTGTTACAGCCGCATTGTCAATAACAGTGTCGGAAATTCCGTCAATCACATTTCTCACTATTTTTTACAACTTTGCTAACATCATCTATCGATAGGTACTTCCATAATCGCTGCCGTTGTTTTATACAAAAAAAGTAGGTGAGGTTCTTTCTAAATGTCTGTAGACATTTAAAATAATCCTTTTCATATCTTCCGTTCGTTGTTTTTTACAATCTTAGCTATTTTTGGCGGCTTTAATCCCAATGGTCCAGGTTCACTCATTGTAATCTAAAATAAAGTTAGATAAAGAGACAGACATTTACTTTTCATTTATCTACACTTTTGAGTTTAATTTAAAAGAAGTTACCTTTATAACAAACCTTTTGAAGACGAAATGAGGCCCGTAAATAGCTAAGTCATGTTGCGTTATTCTGTAGCAAAAGTGTAACGAAATCACAATGTTTATCTTAGTCCATACATAAAATAGCCAAGTCGTAGTTTAACCAGTCGCAAAAATCCAATCAAATTACAATTATCGGAGTCCAAATATAAAAGCTAAGCCGTAATAAAGTAAATATCAGAAGAATATAATAATACACCAAACCCGTAGGTAATAACACGAAAAAGTAGCATTTTTTTTTAAATACCCGTTTTTAGTTTTTCTCAATTTACCGCCACTTCTGGCAGTCATGGTTAAGCCGCATACTCACGTATCCGATATTAAACTCCGCCACGAAGTCCGCGAATTATGCCGCTTAACGTTGTAGGTACCGGTACACATCAATAGTTTCCCAAATGACTCACGAACAATCATTTTTGTATATTGTTGGGTATAATATCAAAGAACAAAATAAGAAAATCGCGTGTCTAAAACAATCGATCGAATAAAACCGAATCGATAACGGAATAAAACTGTTTTATGTCCCATCACTACAAATGTTAGTTTTTTCATAGACAAGATAAATTTCGATGAGTAAAAAATCTCGACTAGCCCTTGACATAATATCGTAAAACACGTCCGAAGATTTCTTTGTACTTAATTATTTATAAATATCAGATATTTTAACTAAAAATGTATGTGAACACAAGGTTTAAGGTTCTAAGTTGTGGATAGTATCAAGATTGTGTTTGGAAAGTATGTGGTTACGAAGTAATTCAGGTTTGCAGGTTTGTTTACCTTTTTTTCTTTTTCTATTGGCCCAGACTGTAGGTACTCTATCATGTACTGCGAGGCAATCATGGCGTGTCGTGTTGAGAGTCAAGTTTCCGGACGCTGAACGTGCACCTAGAACTGCCGAAGGAGTATCTACATGGCAATTGCGTATGAAGCGAATGTATCAACACTTGGTGTGGCTACTTAAGTCATTGGGTAACTTGATTCAGTTAAGGACAGATTCTGGTTACGGCAGATTATTTTTAGGACAGATTCGAAATCTTCATTTTCGTCCGCTCCTTCTAAAATTCTAAATAATTCTTCAGCGGACGATATTTTAGAATACCTACTTAGTACGGTCAAATCGTACATTAAACTCGCAAAACATGTAGTAAAGCTGCACTTTTGGTATGTTATTTAGACACCATAGGGCAGTATAAAACCACATTTTGCAAGCAAAAAAAAGTTGTGCTAGCTGCGTTATACGTGAAAAACTGTGAAATTTACTGTCTATTTTTAGTTTCTGATTTTTATAAAAAAAGCCTTACGTTTTTTGACAATATGTATCAGGTAACGTTTAAAGATGAATGAATTTGTAACAAGATGAGATAACATGCATTACCGTAGGTCTTATAGTTTCAGAGATTCGAGACTTCAAATAGTACCCTGTTTTATAAACTAGATAAAATGTTGAGTTTTGCTAACGTTCTTGGTTTAATATCGCCTTACCTAATTATGCTACGAAAAACATGAAATAATTATCTTATAGCGCAATTAATATTCTTTCATTTAAGGGTAAAATCAGGTCAGTAAACTTTGTAATTGAAACTAAAAACGCGAAATTCAAAAAGCAGGAGGTCCGCTATCTAAGTTTTTCATACAAATGGCAAGTCGTGTTGCAAAGCTGCAATTTTTGTATATTATAAAAGCTCTATAGGGATGTACGAAAATGCATATTACAAGAAGAAAAAAAAAAGGATTTAGGTATAGGACGTAAAAAACTGAAAAAAAATCGGACTTTTTTTAGTTTTTGACGTTTAACTAAAAAACTATTATCTTTTTGATACTAATTGCTACAAAACTAGAAAGAATATTAAATTTGAAAGGATTTGAGCTACCTTGCATCACCCTAAATTATATAGATTTAGAGATACGACATTTCAAAATGTGCCCTTCATTAAGTTAAGAAAATAAATGCATGTTTTGAAGCCACGTATACCCCCAACTATAAGACTTACAGTATATGTTATCGGCTCAATTTGTTCCAAATTGAATGTAGTTATTATCTACAATTACTTTTTTTTCTTAGCGCGAACGTTTTGCCAATATTTAGTGAATAGCTTTAACGTAACCTAAAATTTGTTTATGTTTTGATAAAAAGGCACTTTATGAAATGTCGTATCTCAAAATATATATAACTTACGGTGATGCAACGTAGCTCAAATCCTTTCAAATTTAATGTTCTTTCTTAGTTTTATAGCAATCAGTATCAAAAAGATAATAGATTTTTAGTTAAACGTCAAAAACTAAAAAAAGTGCGTTTTTTTTCCGTTTTTTACGTCCTATGCCCAAATTATTTTTTTGTTTTTCTTTTAATATGCATTTTCGTATATATCTATAAGGCTTTTATAATATACCAAAATTGCAGCTTTGCAGCTCGACTTCCGATTTGTATGAAAAACTTAGATAGCGGGCCTCCTGCCTTTGGAATTTCGGGTTTATACTTTCAACTACAAAGTTCACAGACCTAATTTTACCCTTAAAATAAAGAATATTAAGTGCGCTATAAGGTCATTATTGCATGTTTTTCGTAGCATAATTAGGTGAGGCGATATTAAAGTCGAAAACGTTAGCATAACACAAAATTTTATCTTGTTCACAAAATGGGGTACTTTTTAAAGTCTCGAATCTCTGAAACTATAAGACCTACGGTAATGCATGTTAGCTCAACTTGTTGGAAATTTATTAGTCTTTAAACGTTTATTTACATATGATATCAAAAAACGAAAGGTTTTTTAAATAAAAATCAGAAACTAAAAAATAGCCGTAAATTTTGCAGTTTTTCACGTACTACCCAGCTAGCACAAATTTTTTTTGCTTGCAAAATATGGTTTTATACTATCCTATGGTGTCTAAACAACATACCAAAAATGCAGCGATACTACTTGATTTGCGAGTTTAGGGTAAAATTATGTACGATTTGACCGTACTAACTAGACAACTTACGTCATAATTTTATAAGGACATAGGTTAGCTAAGTAAGGTCAGTCGCATGCATAAATCTTACGTCGTAAATCTAAATATCGAATGAGAAAATCAACGTAGATATGCCAACACCAATCATCGTCACAACACTAGTGTCTTTTATATAAGACTTTGGCTACGAGGCTTGGGGTAAAATCATACATAATCTAATGGTATAATTGAAGTTTATTTTCATCTAGAAAATATAATAAAATCAACAGATCAGTCTCACTGTTACTTAATCAACAATTACTGCGACTTATACTTATGCAAAGAACCAAAGTAAACTCTGTAAAAGTAAAGAATATCTTGAGAAAAACATGAAAAAAATTGTCTTATTTATCAGACTGCGGCGATACGAGCTGGGTATTGATAGTCTTATATATCAGACTACGGCGGTCAAAAGGTTAAAAGAGAACTTACAGGTATGAATAGAAAAAAAAAGTTCTGGAATTCATTTTACAAGAATTGCCAATAATTTTCGATTTATTTAAAGTTTCTCTCTCCTAGTTCCGATCACTGAAAATATACACGGTGGAATTTAATCGGTGAACAGGAACCCATTTTTCTAATTCAGTAATCGATGGCGGTCACGTTTATGTAGTACTTAAGTAGAACCAAGTTTTTTTTTTAGCATAATAAATTTTTATGTTGAAATTTAACTTTAATTAAAATTTATTGTCACCCTACTAATGGTTTAGTCTGAAAAGTTTAATACCTCTTTTCAAACTATCAGCCATGCATTCCTCTTATTTTACATAGGAATAGAGTCTATCGCAAAAATTAAAGCATGTGAGTGGTTATTGCTCATTTATGTTTTAAGTTTCTATGGCTGATAGTTTGAAAAGAGGTATTAAACTTTTCAGACTAAACCATTAGTAGGGTGACAATAAATTTTAATTTCAACATAAAAAAAAATTATGCTAAAAAAAAAACTTGGTTCCACTTAAGTACTGCATAAACGTGACCGCCATCGATTACTGAATTAGAAAAATGGGTTCCTGTTCACCGATTAAATTCCACCGTGTATAATTTAAATATTTCTTAAAAACATAATCTTAATTTAAAAACATGGCTACAAGGATCGGTGAAACAGTACAAAGAAATAAAATAATCCAAATTACATTCTAAACTTAAATATACACACACATAAATACATAAATTTAAATATTGATATAGTACCCGATTAAATTATGTGATTTACAAAAATACTATAATATCATCACTACTTTGAAAAAATCTTGCATACTCTTATACCAAACTGTAGTGTTTTAATGTAACTATTTCTTTTTTTTTTCTTTTGGGTAACGTGTCAAGATTTTTCCAAGTAGTGATGTATGAATAAGATTTATCGTTCTAATTATTTTTAACAGCACCAGTAAACTGTACGGGACCAAACACAGTATGGGACCCATGCCCCTCGGCGTGCTTAAGTGAACAATGCGCAGACGCCGATTCTCAGCCCACGACATGCAACACATTAATTTTGAATTGCAACCCTCGATGCGTTTGTAAGCCAGGGCATTTTAGAGACCCAGTAACGAATAATTGCATTCCAGCTAAAGAATGTCGTAAGTTTTCGTTTTCCTACATCTTTATTAATCGTATCTTTATTCATACAAATAACAAATAACCTTGGAAAAACTTACTTAGCACACTAAGTAAGTTTTTCCAAGGTTATTTGTTATTTGTCAGCCTCCGAATTCTAGTTGGTAGTGACCTTGCCTACAAATCTGGAGGTTCCGGGTTCGAATCCCGGTGATTGCATTATTTGTGTATTTATTTATCACAAATATGGGTTCCTTAGTCACGGCTGTCTATGTATATAAGTATCTATATGTATCTATCTATTATATATATCGTCGCATGGTACCCACATCACAAGCCTTAATTACCGTGGGACTAGGTCCATTTGTGTAAGATCTCCCAAGATATTTATTTATTTGTTAGGTACTTAGTTTTACAAGTGTGACTGACATCCAGGGTTCGGAACCGGTTTTTTAGAAAAACCTCGAAATAGCTAAATACTTTTAAATGGTTTACATTTTTTACGTAGTTTTCAACATTTTATGTACCTAATTATTAACATCGTATGAATTACTCCATTAACAAAAAAAATATATAACGAAAAAGAACGGAATTCAAACCGTTCTTTTGTAGGGAGAAAAAACCGTTATCTGATCCCTGCTGACATCACTATAGTGTACGTTTTGTAAATTCCCGTATTGCCTTTTCAGCGGGCGTGTGTAAAGATCCTAATGCCTCTTGGAAGGACTGTCGGGATGCCTGTCCGGGGACCTGTGAGAATACGAAACCAATTTGCTTGACTAAAAGATGTAGCCCAGGATGTCAGTGCAATGAGGGCTATGTTTTATCTAAGAAAGGTGGAAAATGCGTTAAGATCGAAACATGCGCAGGTATTTAATAAATCAAATAAGAAAAGTTATTTTTATGGTGTAACTATGTAAATTAAGTACTTTTTTTATTTAAGTAGTATTTCTTATTTAGTTTGACATCTGTGTCCCGACCATATTTGAAAGTTAAGGGTTTCCAAGAAGTCTACCATTTTGATACTCATAGTCCCTGAGTCGAGCTCTACTGGCCTACTACCGCAAAAATCGAAATTCGTAAATTTCGAGGATTTTTCTCTGTCACTCAAGCGAAGGCGTCATTAGAGTGAGCAAGACAAATCCTCGAAATTTACAAATTTCTTTTATCGCTGTGGCCGCTGCGCTGTTCATTTATAAAAATATAGAAAATGAAGTTTAGGTAACGTTAACTTTCTATACATGGCAGAGAAATACCGTAACACAAATCTTTTGTGTTTATTTTTTTAAATATATTTAGAAATCGTTTATTGGCATATAATTTTATTATATTTAACTAGTATTATAATCAGTTAAGGGTAAAATAAGGATTACAAGGACTAAACTATTTTATCCCGTTTTCAACTTTTTCTTAAATTCATTCTAGATTACGCTGACTGCCCTGCCAATCAAACGTTCGTGTCATGCACATTTAGGTGTCCTCAAGTGATGTGTCCAGATTCAGACCAAACAATACTATGTAAGCCACCACGTGACTGCCCTGGAGGGTGTGGTTGCAAACCCTACTATAGGTATGACGCCGACGGAAACTGCATCAAGTCAGCTGACTGTCGTAAGTTCCATAAAACATATATGTTCTTATTACCAATATTAAATTATAAGTCATAATTTTATTTATTTACCCACATACTAAAACAAAATGTTGTTGGAATTGAGTGTGTACTTGTCAGCCTAATTGATAGTGACCCTGCCTACGAAGCTGGAGGTTCCAGGTTCGAATCCCGGTGAGGGCATTATTTATGTGTTTATTCACATATATTTGTTATATATCACAAATATTTGGTCCTTGGTCGTGGCTGTCCTATGTATTGAAGTATCTATATACATATACCTTCTATCTACGTATAGCTATTATTTATATGTAGCCGCTTGGGGCCCACATCACAAGCCTTAATTCGGACTAGGTCGATTTGTGTAAGATGTCCCAAGACATTTATTATAAGTTCATTTGATGGTACCAATTGAAATCCCTCAGCGTCTTGGGGCTTATTATCGCGTCTTGTTTACGTGCACGGTGCATGAGGTTGTTCCGGATACACCGTAATTCATCCCAATAACACCCCCTTCAAGGCTATGTATCCACATTGCAGCCATTACCTACTATATCATTCATACAGTAAACAAAACTAGTGTAACAAACATAGTCATGATCTCTTTACTTATATATCGTTTTAAAAGGATCACTATTTTTGGTGCAGCTCGTATTCAATTACCTAATTGAAAATGAGAAGAAATGTATGTGAAATCTATATAATTCGGGTCATTTTAGCTCCAGTAGAATGCACCAGACCGAACGAGGAATTTAAATGCCAACGAGAAGGAGACTGGGAAAATTGCGCAGATAGATACAACTCCCCTCCAATTTGGGCAGGACACCCTGATGATTGCACGCCAAAGTGTGCGTGCACGCAAGGATATTGGAGGAATCCTCAGAATCAATGTGTGACAGCAGAAGAATGCCGTGAGTACTCATTTGATAGTTTGCCATTCTTTTTAGCTTTTTTCCGCAAGCGTTTTCTGTTGTAGCATTTAAGTAATATCGGTGGTACAACTTTTAAATCGCTTATATGTGTTTTCCAGTAAGTATTAGCATTACCTAACTATCGATGGAGGGCGATGATTCAATTATCCGTTAATATATTCAGACGTATTTTACAACACCAATGGGATTTGAACTATTTGTAGATTTACCACCTTATTCATAAACGTCTAAAAATAGATTTATTTTGTGTTTATTTGTAATAACTGCTTTGTGTAACTATCTAATAGTAAACTTGTCATAATCGTAAATTATTTTGTTACAGCTCCAATCGATGGATGAAAATCTACATGGAACGGGCAAGCACCTCGAAAATATATCCTATAAAAAGTTATTTCTTTCAAGTAATTTCAATTGTATCTATATATCTACTTAAAGCGATTAAAATGATTCTATTGTACACCTTTGTTTTAATTTAAAACCATTATTTATTATGACAAAGAGTTATTTAATAAAATTGAGTAGTTGAATACCTATGCGTATTGAGTTGACTAATGAACAACATCTTAGGGCCCGTTCAGACGGACAACATTTCAACTGCAACCCAGTCGTAAAGTGGCAGTTGGTCCAACTGCATCAGAACTACAAACCCATTGTGCTGTCCGCTTGAAAATTTTGCACTACATCTGTACCTACTCGTACTTTACGTGATTTCAGTTTTCGAACAACTCTATTACTATACCACTAATTGGAGTTCGAGGCCAAAGAAACTACGAAAATATTGCCACAACAATGAAATGTACTTACAATAGTAAATCCTTATTTTCTAAAAACAGACGTTGAGATATCTTATTTATTGGAAATTTTAATTCTTTAATTTGTAGAAACAATATTATTTACTTAATTTTACGTAAATATAAGATATTTTAATAAAAACTTAATTATCCACAATTATTAGTAACAAAGTTGGTATTGCGCTTGTATCACCTCAGGTGTTAATAACATTTGGTAGGTACAGCAATTTAACTACACATAAATTAAAACCCTATTTCTGCATACGTTTAGAAAATTGCAGAATAATACTTTGTAGCGTGCTTTATGTTCACATTTCGTAGGTATTCGTAAAATTCCTTTGACCTACAAATTTCTTTGGCAGTGCTATAGTTCTCCATCTAAATTATCATACAGATCTAACGTTTTGTTTTCCTCCGTAGGTTGTTAACAAGGCGACCCACTTGGTCAAGCCATGTTAAAATAAAAATAAAATAATTTTACATTACCAAATTTCTTTCCCATAATTTTAACCCGTAATAAGGTAGGGGCTCTCACTTAGTAATTTAACCATACTGTCTTAACAAATATGGCACGCTGTCGGTTGTGTTCACTGGTAATTTAACTTCTTTTTAAAATAGGCTTTGAAACGTAGGCTGTTATCATTTTAAGTTCTTTACAATACAATTTTATCATATCGATGTTAGTTTACAGAAAAAAGTTTTTAGTTATTTACGTGATTTTAAGAAAATCTAGTTGTGACAGCCATATTATACAAAAAGGTGTAGGTACCAACATTACAGGGGTAGGTATGTAATGTTATTATTAAATTATTAGGAATTATTTTAAATAAATAAATTACATGACGAAAAGGTTGTCGAAACATAAAAGACTTTGACAGATTTGACAGTAACGCATAGATCTGTCGTAGTTTCTTTGGCCTCGAACTCCAATTAGTGGTATAGTAACTGCACCTGTGCATATAAGATGTTAATGATGTACGAGTAGGTAGTTATCAACAAAAATATGTTTATCACGGCTTACAAAAAAGTTATTTGTTTTTTAACAACTGTCTCTATAAAATTCGGGAAACAAAGGAAATCGTTTAAATTATTATTTATTTCTTTGCTAAACGTGTCAGTTAGTCACGATTTCTTAAGAATTAATTAATTTATAGGTATTATGTCTCACGATAGTTTAAATTCGGTTTCTTTAGATTTTAAACAAAGTAGGGGTCTCAATTTTTTTCATAAGTATATACCTACCTACATATTTGGTACTCTTCCTATGGACTTCGTGCGTTTACTGTTGCAGTAACAAACTCCAGGCGCACAGTCACTAGTACTAAAGAAAATTACAAGAAATTTGTTCGTTTAATGGAATGGATTTGTAAAATTTGTTTTAAATAACAATATTTCTAAAGGAATGTTTGTAAGAATTAATAAACCAAAAAAAACAACAAATTTATTTTGTGTACTTTGTTCGACCTTACGCCAAAGTCCTGCCATCTAACCGATACATAATGGCAAAAGTACCCATCAAAAACCCTCATTGCAAGAGCGCGATACCTAAAACTAGATGACCTAAATCAAAGCCAAAGAGATTTCAAATATAACTCCTTGCGGAAAAATATATTACTATAATACTGGCACCATATTGGCACATAAAATTTTAAGGAACAAAAAAACAAAATCTGTCAGTTTTATATATTTTTTTGTAAGTAAACCAGACAAAAATCCAAAAAACTTTATAAAAAATCCTAATTAATATAAAAATTGGAAAACAGAACTAAGTAACATTAAAAAGCATCGCAGGCTCTCGCTCATCTCAGGTATTTATATTTTAATTTAGGTACAATTTTATTTTGGAACTAGTGAATTATATGGGCCGTGTGGTGACGACAGTAAGAATACATTTGTCGTCACCCCAACTCCTCCTGCGGGTGTCGTAAGAGTCGACTAAAGGGTTGAAATGTCACTGACCACTATTTTGATAAGATTGATGATGGGCAGCAGCGTCATCATAGTGGACACATTACTGGGATCGCCAATCCGCTTGCGTGGCGATTATGAGCATTTACCTCCTAATGCATACGCATAGTTAATAGGAGAGGCCTACATCCAGCAGTGGACTATCATAGGCTGATGATGATGATGATGTTTTTTTTTTACATTGTAGTTAAACAAGCAATTGCCGATCTCGTCTGCTAGTTTGCCTAATGTCGGTGTTACCTCGAGGTTACGAATGCTGCCGGCCGTGTCCTAGGTATTTTTATTTTTATTTATTTCCTAGTGTAACTCTACTCTAATGATTACTTCATGATAAGGAACGTCTTGTCTAATGAGCCTATTTCTCTATGGGAATCTTAACCGTTTTTAAACTTTTTAAATAGCACCCATGAAATCGTCTCTTACAAAGTATTGTATATAGGTATTTAAGATATCGCTACCCTAATATTACACGGTTTTATGTTACATTATCGGGATAATGAAAACTACGTTTAGTATGAATGTGACAATGTTAAAATTTCAGGTTGATAAATGTGAGACATAGAATCTTGTAATATTGGGGAAGCGATATGGCGACGGGTTTCGATTCGGTCTCTTTATTGACAAATTTTACCTCTTGGCATCACAAAGTACTAACCTATTTTTATTTATGTTTCTACTAAAACTCGTTCATGTAGGTACAATAAATACATATACAGTATAAACATGAAAATCATTATAATACTATAGGTACGGCTGTGTCCGCGGAGAATACAGCATTTACTACAAACGACCACGTTACGGGCAGCCCCGACCTCAGCCCTTCACGAGAGAGTGCGCCTGCTACTGCAGTGGTCCTACTAACGCTCCGATGGAGAGGTATATAACAAGTGCCTTATTAGGACATTCACAGTATTAACGACCAAGCTGCAGGTAGTCTAAAGTCTTAACCGCAGCCCTTCACGAGAGGGTGCGCCTGTTACTCTAGTGGACAGACTACCGCTCGGATGGAGAGGTATACACAAATGTCCTATTAGGACATTCACAATACAAACCACCAAGCTACGAGCAGTCTCCACCGCTGCTCTATTTCTCGAGAGTGCGCCCACTAGGTACCGCAGCGGACCAAGTAACGCTTCGATGGGGAGGCATTATAAAAAGTGTCCTATTAGGACATTCACAGTATAAACCACCAAGCTACGAGCAGTCTCCACCACTGCTTTTATTTGAGATAGGTGTGCCTGCTACTGCAATGGAGCAACTAGCGCTCCGGTGGAGAGTTGTACATAAGGAACCTATTAGGATAAAGGAACGGGAAATGACCTAGCTACGGGCATGCTCCACCGCTGGTCCTTTTCTAGAGAATGGAGTTACTACCGCAGTGGACCAACTCGCTGCGAGAGAGAGGTACCTTTGAAACTAACATTACCAACTAATCTGTAGATCTATTACACTTCAAGCAGGCACGTAACGTACAGCTGATTTTTAAAACACGGACTTGTAATCGACTACGTCTAACTGCTACTACAGTGTGGTCCGCTTTAAGTAGGCACTACAGTACACTGTAAGCTGCAACGGAAAGGTATTTATTAAATTAAAAAAATAAAATTAAAAATTATTTATTCGATATCTTAAAGTTTTTAGTTACATAAACTGCGCTGGCGCCTCTTTTTAAGTATGCAAGATACTTGTGATAAGAGAGCACCGCTCTTCTACTTTTGTTACAAATCATTATGTCGTAGGTTTTTATACATAATAATTAATAGTAGAGTAATATAATAAAAGTAGTGTAGCAATTTACAAATACATAAGTAATTGAATTTCTTACAACGGTACAAAAAGTTTCGCGTGTGTGTGTGTGTGTGTGCGTGTGTGTGTGTGCATGTGTGTGTGTGTGAGTGAGAAAGAGAGAGGGAAAGAAATACAATCGGAACGCATGATGTGCATGTTTTATGGTTTTAACAGTAACTCTGTGTCATCATAACTTAAGGTTTTGAGCCAATTATATACCCTTTTCTTTGTATTTTAACCTTTTCACCGCCGTTGTCTGATATGCCAGACAGTCAATATCCAGCTCTGATCAGCCGATAGGTACATGACATGAAAAAAGTCTGATTTGATTTTTATAATGTAAAAATGTTATCAATTGAAATGCAAACTGCGTGGTGCAATTTTATATCTGTGGCAACACGGGCACGTTCCATGGAGAATTCATGGCGGTCAAAAGATTTGTGATGATAGAAAGTTTCATGAGTTTTGAATTTCGCACACTCGACTTCCGCTGTTGGCACCATTTGTGTTTAATTTATATCGTGAATTATAATTTAGTACAAATAGCGCACGCGAATATTTTTATTTGTTTTAAAAAACCTCTATTGATGTTATACAGGCCCTGCCGCTACGACATGCCGTGCAAAGCGCATTGCTTCAACCACGGCGCCTGCACTCGGCCCAGCGGCCGCTACGCGCGCACAGTCTGGTACCCTGGCGAGTGCTGCCCCTGTGTGCCCCCCTGCCAGACCTTCACCTGCCCTAGCCCCCCCTTCCATCCCTGCTGCTTCCAGACGTGCAACAAGTTCTGATACTTGGTGACCCGTCTTTTGCAACGGGTTAAATGTGAGGTGATGTCGATCTGTTGCGTTTTTGCTTTAAACACGGCAGCTCCCATAAACTGTACCGTTTATACAACCGTGGTCCCGTCTTGTGAGACCGTCAAATTTTGAATCTGATTATTATTTGGAATCAAAGTGATTTGTTATATTTTTTTGTTGGGTAATTAAATGCCTTATTAACATTTACAGCATTTTTCTGCCTAGATACCTATTACGTATATTGGGCTTTGTGGTAAAGGCCTTTGGAATTATGAAAAATATTATAATGAAATTCGTAACCCGTGTCGCGTAACGCCACAAATTTTTTAGTCGAGACTTAGTAAAATTAGGTTTTGTTTGAACTAGATACCAATATTACCAATTAGGTCAATGCCATTGTACTACGCAGTATTTAAATGAGGATATGTTTTAGCTACGCTGTGATGACAGGCAAATCACATCACAAGTCTAAAGATATTCAAACGACGTTTTACAAACGCCACAGCAATTTTTCAGAATGTTCATACATAATATTACAGTAATTAGGTATTACGGAATGAAAAAATGCTGGCAAGCAACTCTAGTCGCCCACATAAAATGTTTACCTAAGTTTGCAATTACATATAGCCAATATTCGAGCAGTCTCTTTCATTCGATGCTTTTTCTATTCAAGCGTGAGTGAGACAGTCAGTGTTTAGATCCAAGTTTCAAGGTCGGCTTCCTTCAACAAGCTTCAGTGTTTGCTAGTAGTTTCCGCGCGCTTTTTGCAAACATTGGGCGGGTACGAAATCATCCGGCGTAATTCTATAAATTGTATATTTGACTCCTTCAAAATATATTTGGCTTGCAAATAATATTATGTTCTAGTAATTGTTGTCCAATCAACTTTGAAGACGCAAATGCACTTCCTCGGATCATTATGAAGATTTTGGTTTCATTCTTGATTGTTGCTGTTGTTGGTGAGTTTAATTTTTTACACTTTAAAAATTGTAAAAGAAGACTTAAAATTAAAGTAATTAATCGCTTCATTACAAATAGGGTATTTATTATTTTATAAATGCTACTGGTATTTATATAGAAAATATAAGAAGGTTCAACACAGCTTAACAAACACAGTGTAACAGTTAAATAGTAGGTATCTATCCATTTAGATACTTCGAACTCCAGAGATACCTACCCCGCTCAGGAAATTCAATACATACATCAATACCTCCACAGTTGGAGGGTATCGAGGAGGCCAAAATCTCACTGGCTGCAAATACACTAACAGTGTTTTTCAAAGTACAAATAACAACATATCCACAACAAAAATTACATCAAGTTTCATATGAACAGCTCTTGCCGTTATAAGGAAGCTTAAAATCTCAAGACTGAAATTAAGGAATAGGTAAATAATAATATAATAATAATAATAAATAATTTATTTCGGATAACAGGATCCATAGAATACAATATAGATTGACGATAAACGAATTATTAAAATCGACGCCCATTTATATATTCTTAGCTTGGGAGGTACGCTAATTCTTATTTAGTATAGCACATTTCTTGTATTTTGTAGTGTGTATAATATGTGTATTGTATAAACTTTCAGGCGCTCTAGGCCGCCGCGCGGGTATAGACATCAACAGGTAAGTGCAGAAGACGCGAACAGGCTAGGCAGTCAAACTTCGAAAATCGTAAATGTCTAGCATCTGTCTCTATCACACCAATAACGGCTTAGTTCAAGGTAACTGTGACAGATGCACGACCATTTTCGAAGTTCGCGGTAGGCCCTCAAAGACGCCAGTGACGCACTCCGCTTGGCACCGTTCACGACACTCGCATTTGCTCATATTCTACATCTGCTACTGTAATCGAGTCTTTGCTTCGATCATCTCTCCAAATATCTAACAACCAAATATTGTTACAATTATGTGACGTGTCTTTTTAACAAATCAAAATTATAACAGGTAATCCAATGTAGTTGCATAGAAAATAAATTACGCAGACTCATACAGTTTGTTTTGATTCCACATAGCATGCTTGTTTACTTAAATTATCCTCAGATCGATACCGATGAAATGTTCTGTAAATATGTTAGTAATATTTCACCGATAACACTTACCTAGATCGGTCCAAAATAGTATACCTACGTCAATGCTGAATAGGTATTCCAAAGTGAACTAGACTGCGCGTAGAATAACATTCCAAAATCGCAAACAAACTTACCTTCTATAAATATTTACAAGACTGCCGTAATAGCGTCGATGGGTAGCGAACTAACGGTAAAATAAACACTTGCATTTGTTTCAGAATCAAACAAGTCCCAAATCAGGTGCCGGTCAATCCCGAACAGATTAAAGAAAACGATAAACTTGTACTAAGAAGCAATGATTATGACGATCATAGCAGCTGGTACCAGCACGCGCAGCCGCTGCCCGCTCCTCATGCCACGGAGACCAGTCCTCTCCAAGTCCACCAGCCACGCGAAGACCCGCGTTTATACTACCAGTCTGATGCGTATCTTAACGAACATGTTAGGGAAAAGGTGAATGAACATGTTACGTTCGTGTATCCTGGAAAAGAGGTAGTGCGAGCTGGTGAAAGCGCACGACTTTCTCGATTGCAGTCGAATGATGTGGACACCTTTGGTGCTCAAGGTATTAAGACTATTATATTAATAGTTTCAAACTAAATTAAGACTACGTAGATGTACATAGACTTACAATTACTTCCTATTGTGTTATCCTAAAGTGATATTGTACTTATCGAGCTCGTGTATTAGTTGAGGTGTAGGTACATAAAAATGCTCAAAAATGTGTCCCAGTGCACTTAAATTTGTAGAATACGTCGTAATATATGTAAAAGAGGATTCTTTCGATACTTACATATTTTTGCACTACGCTGTACTTAGGCACTGGTCTCACCGCGAGCTACGAACTATCGGCTATAAACACGAACAAAAGATACGCACTCCCGTGTAAATAAAAGAAACACGGCGATACTCGCTCAGCTGTCAGCTATCACCGCCGGGCGAATATCGCCGTGTCTCTTTTTTTTACACGGGAGTGCGTATCTTTTGTTCGTGTTTATAGCCCATAGCTCATAGCTTAGTAGCTCGCGGTGAGACCAGTGCCTTAACCTAATACAGTCGCCTCTCGTTAATTCGAAACTCGAAGGACCTATCCAAATATTACGATTTATCGAGAGTTTGAAATATCAAATGGTCGGAAATATTCGGGAGAAAAAATGAAAGTACGAGGTGTTAAGTAATAATCAACTGTTATTTATTAAATGCATTTTTTTTCACTTTTCTTTCCACCTAACTCCACTTTTTCGATTAATTCCTTCTTTTCAGCAATAGTCAAGCATCTATACTTTCTAGGACTCATAACTAACGTAAACTTTTAATCTGTACAGTCAAGTGCAAAAATAAGTATCGATGGAATCCGTTCATAATGATGTTACGATATTCTTATTACACAGAATTAGAGTGCACTGGGACATATTTTTGAACGTTTTTGTATACCCCTTATTTTGTCTTCGACTGTACACATAACCAACGGAAAAGTATCTTAACTGAGTGGCAAACAAATATGTAATTAACAACAAAATGCTCGTGCAACTTTTCTAAAATGTGGGGTACTTGCCTCTTTAATCTTTATACATATAACTTAATATAACTTTGAGTTATCGAATGTTTGACGCCCACGAGCTCGAATTAACGCGTGGTTTTGTTGTGTAGCTATTACTTTTTTGTTTGAATTACCAAGTGTTTAAAAATGTATTGTTTTTTTTTCGAAATAGCAAGAGATCTTCAAGGGAACTCGTGATAACTTCGAATTATAGAGAGGTTTGAATTATCGCAGGTTTGAAATAACGAGAGTCGACTGTACCGCGAACTTCGAAATACGTACGAGGATTTGTCTCTGTCACTCCAACGAATGCGTCATAACAGTGACAGAAACAAATCCACGTAATTTGCGGATATCGAAGTTGTTTTGGTCCCTCCCGCTTTTACCGTGTATAGTCCATCGTATCAGTTAAAAATGTTAAAATAGAACCATCATATTCGATACCTTTGGGTTCAATTGTCGTAAAGGACATTTTGGCGAAAATGAGTTATATATACAGTTTTGTTCAGAATTTCAAGCGCTATCGATCTGTATAGTTAAAGTTTCGATATCTCTTAAAAAGTTGCCTTTACGACCAAGATTTTCTGCTATGGACTTGCAAAAATAGCTTAGCGAATGGGGCGTAAATATCAAGTCATTTATTATAAATAACTTTCTGTGTCGTAAAGGAAATGTACAAATAAAAATAGTGCCGTAAGTGACCTAATACGTTATGTGATGTCCTTTACGCCCTTACTTTTTACGATTACTTTCTGTAGTTCTATGGCCAACTTGGGCTTAAAGAACAAGTTTTTTCTTCGTCGTCCTTTACGACCGGCACGAAAAATTTATTCTTATATTTCTTATACAATTACTATTAAATGATCCGGGTGGTAAAGGACCGAAGTCATTTTTGTTGTTGTGCACACCTACAAACAAATGTATGGGAAATATATTAATAGTCATTCATGTCAAATCAACTTAATCCACTTTCGTAGTATTTATGTAAATAAAATACACTAAAGGTAATCAGTAAACTGTAATCAGCCACTGTCCAAGTACCTAGCTTATACGTAATATATATTATATGTGACAGTAGTTCTGAATCTTCAGTAAAAATAAGTTGGAATAAAATAATATCTGAAGACATTATAGTCGTATCTGGGAGTTAAATTCTAGAAATATGTACAATCTGTGGCTTCAGTACCGGGGAACCTAACCCGTAAGTATACCTAAGATCTGAAATCGAATTAGAGATCAAAAATGTAAACAAATGGGATACCACCACAAAAAAACTACTCGCGAGAGGTGGGTAATCAAATTCATTGAAATACTTATTTAAAAAATTCGTATTTACAGTCACTGACTGTACGTACATATATTTTTTAATTATGCTACTAATTTTTAATATAAAACATTATATTTTTAATAATATCTTTGTCTAGTTTTAATAAAATGTAAGGTGTTTAATTTATACTACTGGCAATGACAAGAAGTTTTAAACATTTGGTTCGCAGCTATAACAATAACTAGTTTATTCGTAATTTAATACGGTAAGAATACTAAGAACCATTTAAAAGGGAACGTATTTATGCCTATGTACTTAAAAAAATCAAAACAAGATGGTGAGCACCATCTTCAAAATCAAATTACTCTTTTATGAATTTAAAAACTCGTCAAATTTTGCATTACTAAGGACATTAATACAGATTTTAATATTTTGACCTACACATCAATCATTTTCATTTATTAATCGAAAGGGACTAGATTGCAACTATAGACATTGACTGAAATTCGTCCTCTGACTATCCTAAAGATTAAAGTAACACGAGACGTTTTCAAACATTGATTATGTTGATTATTTACATCCTTGTAGCAAATTTTCTAGGTATTATTTTTGTAATCAGGAACCGTGACCACTCAGCCGTATCTTTTTATAGCCATGTTCAAAAATATGTTGACAAATGTGATACTTTTGTGTCGAACATACTTTGACTTTCGCGTATCTACACCTACACATAAAACATTGTCTTAGGCTTAGTACCTGTAAGGATAATTGTAAGTGTGGAAATCAATAAAACAAAAAGCTAATCTAAAAACGCCACCTCAATTTACAAAGGTGTTAAAAAATACATTCGATATAAAACGTTTTATACCCCTGGAATGTCACTTTAACATCGACAATATAATAGTCCATTATATTACGGAAAAAAAGTTCACATTCGGATACCAGCACCAAATTTTAGTATGTTGTTAAATATGTCATTCTGTATCCAAAACTGCCGGGAGACACTCTCTCAAAGGTCAAGGTCACCAGTAATGACGTCATCAAAATGCCTAGTGCCTGATTTCAAAAAGCGCTTATTTGTTCCTCAACCGCCCAACGTATACCATTGTGTGTGGTATCAATAGAAAGGTCATTAAATATTATTTAACTTTGTCTTTTCGTGTTATAGCGTACATCTATAAATAAAAAAAATATCGTTGAAAGAATTAAAATATTTTTTTACTCTTTTCGTACAATGTACATTTCATCAGGAAACAAGCGGTATTAGCAAAAAATATTGTTCTACATAAATGTAGCCAAACTATTATCCTAAAATATACAGTTTAAATTGTCGAAATCCGTTGAAAATAAACAAAGTTATGTCATTTTCTATATTCCGCGGCAAACGCCATACACACCACATCCGCCCGCCCGCCAGTTCGAAAATGTGAATTGCACCCAAACTATGCAATTGATTTATACTAATAAGATATGAACTAAAAGCCAATTAATTATACAAATACTAGTTGTTTTAAAAATACTGTTATTATTAAAATAAAATACATAATTTAAGAAAAAACCAAATTAAAAGACATGGGTACTTAGAGTAAGGTAGAAAAAAAGGTAACAAATGAATAATAATAACTTCTAACTATCAATAAAAGAATGTTATGTATATATTTCAAGGTTTTATTCGGAACAGTAAATTCTGGAGCAAGTTCCTTCACATACACAAAGAATATAGACAAATACTTTCTCTTATTTTTTCCAGCTCCAATCGCAGGGATCAATTTTCTTGTGGATAAGAAAGAATAAGTGGCACTTCGTCCATATCTTCGTTTGTTTGTAGAATGGTCCGCTTCAGATTTTGAGTCATTTTCAGTGCATCTTTAGTTGGTGAGATCATAAATTAAAGTGAGATGCTTTCGATAGCTTTATATTTATATGAAAACATTTCGTCGGCCTATAATTAATTGTTATATCATTTGTAGTCTCTCCGGATATTCGTCATCCAAGTGGTGGACGGTCTTCCTCTTTCCCTCTCTCCAGTAGCCATGGACAGATAGTTTATCACGACATGACTATCCGGTCGGCGAAGGACGTGACCTTACCTTCTTAGCTTATTTTTACAACCTTGAAACTCCTCTTTACATGCTTGTTGTGAACTCTGGCCGTGAGCGTGAATCCTCCTGCCCATCGTAACAGACGAAGTATGCGATTAGAAGCAATCCCAGATATTTCAGCAATGGATGGATCGCTTAAAAAAATAATCAAACTTACCTACAGGCAAAGTTTCTTCACACAAGCTAACAATATGAAGCACGATACTGAGCACGGAAATCGTTTTCCAGGGCAAGCAGCTTACATCAGTTCGTAACAGCAGAATTGTTTCAACTAATAATTCATAGTTAGCTGTAGTAAGAATAACAAGCAAATTGCTAATTTTAATAATTAGTAGGTTAATGAATATTCCGTTAGAATGACAACTGTAATCTGTACATATAAAGGTAAAGTCCTCACTTTTTCCTCCGTGACTATGCTCTCGTCGGTCGCCGCTGAAACAAATAACCACCATACGTGAGGGCGAGGGTTTTTTTAGAGGGACGGAAACATTGATGCTTAGAGTTGCTTGCCCTGGAAAGGATTTACATGCTCTCGATACACGATGATAAGATCGTTAGCTTGTTTGAAGAACTTTGCCTCTAAGTTTGGTTAATTTCTTATGCGATCCGTCCATTGCTGATATGTCTCTGATTGCTTCTCATCGCATGTAATGTTATGTTTTGGCCGGAATCGAGTGGGCTGTCGAGTATCTGGTGTGCTCATTCATCCCTTTCCCGTTGCTGGAGCTGTAGGTTAATGTCACGGCTGCGTTACCCCATCCTTTCCTTCTAGTCTCCTTGTCTATTTGCAGAACCGTAGAATATCCCTGAGCGACCCCATTCTTTCTCCTGCAACCTATCCCTGCCAAACACATGATGCCACTGCGTATCTACATAACGCATTCTACCAGAACATGCTGACTAGTTTCGTCTCTCCCGTAATGTAAACAGGCTGCTTAATTACTTATTCCCATCACCTTAAGATGACTGTTGAGGGTGTTGTTTCTCGAAATAATTCCGATCAACATCCTCAAGTAAATTTTTTCCAACTTCGTAAGTATCGGGTTCTCCTCACGTCATGGTTTCCTCTTTCCACTCTCTCTCCGCATCTATTTCTTTCAGTTTACTCAATACTCTACCACATACATCGTATGCTAAGATAGACAGGCGTAGACACGCTCAAGGACTGCGTTCGCCACTTATGTAATGTAAGGGTTAGTTTCAAGATTGTAAAAATAAGCTAAGATGGTAAGGTCACGTCCTTCGCCGACCGGACAGTCATGTCGTGATAAAAGTTATCAAAGCTAAGTAACTAAATAGCGGTAAACACTTTATGTTCACATAATACCTTGTAAACTGTGTGGAAGCAATAAACGATTGAGTATTGAGTATTAAAAGCATCTCACCAACTAAAGATGCACTGAAACTGACTCAACATCTAAAGCGGACCATGCTACATACAAACGAAGATATGGACGAAGTGCCTTGCCTTATCTACAAGAAAATTGATCCCTGCGATTGGAGCTTGAAAAAAGAAGAGAAAGTATTTGTCTATATTCCAGTTCCATTATGGAAAACGATTCCTGATGCAAGTGCAAGTTGCAAAAAACTTGTGCCTTGTCCACGTTGGCGTATGCGTAATAAACGTTTTAAATTGCACTCTTCTTTGTGTATGTGAAGGAACTTGCTCCAGAATGTAAGGTAATAATTTGCTGTTCAGAATAAAACCTTGAAATATATACATAATATTCTTTCATTGATAGTTATAAGTTATTAATATTGTTACCTTTTTTGTCTTACTCTAAGAACCTATGTCTTTTAATTTAGTTTTTTTCTTAAATTATGTATTTTATTTTAATAACAACAGTCTTTTTAAAACAACTACTATTTGTATATTTAATTAGCTTATAGTTCATATCTTATCAGTATAAATCAATTGCATAGTTTGGGTGCAATTCACATTTTCGAACTGGCGGGCGGGCGGATGTCGTGTGTATGGCGTTTACCGCGGAATATAGAAAATGACATAACTTTGTTTATTATCAACGGATTTCGATGATTTAAACTGTATATTTTAGAATATTAGATTGGCTATATTTACGTAGAACAATATTTTTTTCTAATGCCGCTTGTTTCCTGATGAAATGTACAGTGTACGAAAAGAGTAAAAAAATATTTTTATTTTTTCAACGATATTTTTTTTATTCCTAGATGTACGCTATAACACAAAACAACAAAGTTAGAGAATATTTAATGACCTTTCAATTGATACCACACACGATGGTGTACGTTGGGCAGTTGAGGAACAAATAAGCGCTTTTCGAAATTAGGCAGCAGCCATTTTGATGACGTCATTACTGGTGACCTTGACCTTTGAGAGAGTGTCTCCCGGCAGTTTTGGATACAGAATGACATATTTAACAACATACTAAAATTTGGTGCTGGTATCCGAATGTGAACTTTTCCCATACATAGGTTGCCGTAATATAATGGACTATAATGTCATGTCATTGTCATAGCTTGTTTACATTTTTGATCTCGAATTCTATTTCAGAGCTTAGTTCTTCTTTATTGTAAAGTCTTACAATTACTACCTGTGTCACATCACATAAGCATGAACTACTTGAACAGTTGCTTATTAAACTTTACTATAACCATTACCTAGTGTTTGTTGTTTACATATCCTACGAAACCGTGGCACGTTGCCGTGTGGTGACAGTAGTAAGAATACATTTGTCACCACCCCAACTATTCCGAAATAAGAGTTGGCTAAGGGTTTTAAGTGTCACTGACCATTTATTTATCGAAGATTGATGATGGGCAGAAGCATCATGATAGTAGACACAGTACTGCGATCGCCAACCCATTTGCCCAGCGTGGCGATTATGGGCATTTGCCTCCTAATGCTTTCATACGCATAGGCTAGGGAAAGGCCGTTGTTCAGCAGTGGAATGATATAGGCTGATGATGACACTTAACACATTCGCGGACACTACTCCGGACACAGTAGAAGAAACAATGAGATTACGGCTATAGGCGCTGAGTGTCCGCGAAGGTGTTAACTACGAAAGTGTTCCCCTGCTAGAAGTAATAGCTTAATACGTTTAAATTACTATTGAGACAGCGTAGCACTGGAACAATAAGTTTAAAATTGTTGCAAACATGTTATATAGTTTTGAAACAAACAGTGTTTCCATACTTATAAGTTGTTTAGTTCTTTGTTATGACTAAATATTTAGAGAAAATATACTACAACTCTAATCCGGCTTTCATTCGCCATATTTCCTACGTTTTTACAAATGTTTTAAATGTGTTTTGAGCAAAATAAGCGGAAAACAGTCGCTATTTGTACCATTTTGACTACATTTACGCCCCAAATTTGTAAGAAAATTATCTAAGACCGTCACTTACGACCCTATTAACTCTAATTGCTCAAAAAAATCGTGGGCGTAAAGGACATACATAGCATTTTGACGTGTCCTTTACAACATCTAACTTCTAAGCCGTTTAGCTTATCACTACGATTGCTACATCAGGTCAAAGATACCAACAGTCTACATTGTTTTCATGTACACGTTACAAATATAGGTCAAAAAACAAAAAAGTTATTGACAGTTTTCTAAAAAAATTTAGTTTTTTGCTTCTCCTGAAAACCTGCATTTTGTCCTTTACGACAATTGAACCCAAAGGTATCGATATCATTCATAGCATGTTATAATATAAACACACAATAGAAATAGGCTATATCGATTAACTCTCGAGTGCAACTGTAATGTAGTTTCTGTCCAAAATTGTTACAGATAATAACGTATGTGTCAAATGTCCGCATGACCTGACGCTGGTAGCAAAAGCCACGTTTGGACGAGTCGTGCTGCAGAATCCATCGCTTCGAGCATGCTCGGGGCGAAAGGCGCCTAGAAATGTACGATTCGTGCACATGTATGGCCCCAAGATAGGATCCTTGTTACAAGAAGGTTCCCACATGGTTATTGGCCGAATAATGTACAAAAACAAGGTGGGTATCGCAATATATTCATATATATCAATGCAAATTAGGTTTCACGCGAAACATAAGTTGTCCCATACCTATGAGCTTAACCCTTTAATGGATATTGGCAACATAATATATTTGCTGTCATATAAAAAACAAAACCAAATCAATTTCCAAATACGTAAGGTTCGAAATTGAATGCTGTCAAATGGTCAAAGGGTTAAGTAGTCCTAGTTAGCGAAGTGCCATATAATTCAATTCCATCTCACTGAATATGTATGAATTGGAAAGTAAAGGATACGTTAGGTTTTACTCGATACGTAATGCATTCTATCGCGCTCGCGCTGATATAATTGGAGTAAGCGTGATGATTTAGGTAAGTATCGAGTAAAACCTAATGTTACCGATACTTGCAAAGTCATGGTACGGCTACGGGTACTGATAAACTTGAATAGTAAACGTATAAAAGGTTTACTGGTAGAAAATGCTGCATAACTAGTCCGACGTCCTCCTTTTGTGGGTACCATTATTTTGTGCAATATAAATAATAAGTAATTATATAAAATTTCTTACAAGTTACACCTGTAGGTACCTAATTATTCATATTTATTTATTCAATTGTAATCGTGTTCATTTGTTTGTACATTGTGGTTTATGGCATAATAAATAATAAAATAACATATATTATGATACGGCAGGCAAAAAATGCGTTACTTAGGTAATTATTGTAATTATCCTCGTAAGGCCACGTAAGGAACAAATTTAAATTGTATTTAATTAGAACAGAATTGCATTTGTTTTGGCTAGTTTTTTCGGACATAATGAAATGAACGAAACGAGGAGGTAAACATTCTAGACATTTCTCTTGTATGGCCGCTGGTACGGTATACACATTCGTTACTCTCTTTCAGAACCTCCAATTATGTAAAATGCAAGTGCACGTTGTCGCTCAAGGCTGTGTGACACCGAAACATTTATCAGCTCATTGCTGGGACCATAATAAGCAATGTAATTTCACTTGTACCAACAAGCACCTCGAAATAAACGGGCCGAAGACCCTAGTCTGCGGCGACGATTTTAAATGGAAAGGAGACCTTCCCGTATGCAGAGGTATGTTTAGTTTCCGAAAATACCATAAATAATCATATTATATCATAAGGGTGCGGCTCCGCTAACGCGAAGTGGAGCGGAGATGTGCAAAATTTACCAATTATATTCTTCAAATTCAAAATTCGAAACACTGATGCGGTCTCATTGACGTCAGTGGAGCCGCACCCTAATGCGGACTTATACAACGTAACGTATCCAGTTATAGTTTCATCGTTATGATGATTTTTTTTTATTAAACGGTAATTTATGAGTAAGAATTATTTAAGTAAATTTTTAATGTCCGATGAAGGGTATTTGTATGTAGTACACAACTTACATAGGTTGACATTGAAACGCATTTATGAAATACAGACGCGATCGACGCCTATTTTTTAACAACCCTTTGCATGCGTTGAGCTTCAAAAACTTGGTTTTGTATGGAACCGGTCGTTCATAGGTAAATCAAACCTGCGGCCCTACCGCGAAAAACGAAATTCGTAAATTTCGAGGATTTGTCTCTCTCACTCTAATGACGCCTTAGTTTGAATGACAGAGAAAAATCCTCAAAATTTAGGGATTTCGATTTTCGCGGTATTAGGCCAGGTTGTAAAAAAATGTTATAAAATTTCCTAATCATAATACCTAGTAGATAATACTGAACGTGCAGTTAAACAAATTACCACTATATTTGTTGTACAGTCGCCATCAGATATATAGGAGCGGCCACGTTGCTCAAAATATCTGAACATACATTATAATGCTATAACTATAACAATAGCATAATAACCAAATAGGCCTGGGTGCTTAGACAAGTTGCCAATCGCTAACGCTTAATCGTCAATCGTAAACGAAAGGCAGCTGTCTTTGTCGCAGTAATGTGAAAGAGTGACAGAAAGGGAAAACTACGATATGTTACTGGGTCATTTGCAGAAAAAGTGTACCTTTTAATATCACGAAAATAAGTATGTATATTGAGATTGCTCAGTTTAGTTACTCCCATACTAAAGGTATGAGAAATTCTGTAACAAATTTGAGATTTTTTTTATCAGTTTCGTTACATTTCGTTTCATACATTTAGTATGGGAGTAACTAAACGGAGTACCTAATCTCAATTTACATACTTATTTTCGTGACATTAGGGACATCTTTTTTTGTTTCATAACTGAAAATTACGCACGATGCCGAGTAAAATGATGTCTTACAGCCCATGATCCCAAAAAATATTAAAAGGTAGGTACACTTTTTCTGCAAATGACCCTATTAAGCGTAAGCGATTGGCGACTTGGCTAAGTATCCTGCTCAGATATTTGTGAGCACCCTGGCCGCTCCGATTTGTCTGATGGCGACTATTGTTATATTCCCTAGCCCGAACATGGTGCGAGCTGCCCCCGCCTCCAGACCACGGCCGCGTCAGCTGCCAAGGCGCCACCATTGGCACAGGACTCGTAGAAGGTTCTCGATGCCGCGTCAAGTGTACGCGTGGATACAGAAGCTCGCGCGTCACTCCGGTTTGCCGCCGAGGCGCTTGGACGCACGCTCTTCTTTGTCAGCCAATTCGCAGAAGGAGCCCTAAGCAATAGAATAGAAGTGGGCATCTAAAGGCACTTGTGGACGCGTTTACAATTTACATAAAGGTCGCTCCCCACTCATGAGCGGATAGCGGTATTCGAGTGTCATGCTGAGGCGTGGAGTTCTGATACTTTCTTGTAGCTAAGCAGATTTCGCTGGTCATGGAATTCAGCTCTAACCATAATCGTTGTACATTGTAGAGTTCGGTTAAACTATAGGGGGAACTTATGTTAACTTCTAATCTTTTGGAGTTATCAATTTATTATTGTTAATTGTAAAGTACCTACCTAAAATGTTAGTTACCTAGTGATGTTGTATCTTAATAATTTATTTATTACAAATACAATGTATGTTAAGTTTTAAGTGCCTAAATAATTAAAAATATTACAGTAAAACCATTATATTTTTTTGTAAAAACTTGGGTTTTCTAAAACCCGTAGTAAAGAGTAAGGGTTCTGTAGTAAACAAGGAACCCTTATAGTAGCGCCATGTCCGTCTGTCTGTCCGCAGCATAGTTCAGTGGCCGTTAGTACTAGAAATCTGCAATTTGATACAGGTACCTATACAAATTTATCACGCCAACAAAGTGGTAGAATAAAAACTAGAAAAAAATCCGGGTACCTCCCCAACTGGTGAAGTGGGGATGATTTTTTTTTATTTGCTATAATCCTATAGTGTGGGGTATCATTGAATAGATCTCTTAACCTTTTAACCGCCGTGGTCTGATATATCAGGGTGCTTAGCCAAGATGCCAATCGCTAGCGCTTAGTAGCGTAACGTAGTTTTACCTCTCTCGTCACTCTTTCATATTAGTGCGACAAAGACAGTTAGCTGCGATTAACGATGAAGCGCTAGCGATTGGCAACTTGGCTAAGCACCCAGACAATCAGCTCCCTTCGCCAGAGTCTGATAAGTGATAAAAAAGACAAAGGTCTGATTTGGTTTTTATGATGTATCTACAAATTAGTCCCATTCAATTGCAAGCTCTGGTCTGCGTGGTGTAATTTTGTATTGGTGGGGACATAATATGGGCTCTCACGATGAAAAATTCACGGTGGTTAAAAGTTTAACCTTTTGAACGCCAAGAGAACGCCTAAAGTAGCCGTGTGTTGTCCTGCCTACCACGCCAACAGCCACTAAAGTGGTCATCGAGTACACTGTCAAAGTAACTGTCTTGCTGACAGATAAGGTTTATTTTCGTTGTCGATTAGTAGATATCCTCGCGTGTATGTCACAATTTGATGCGAGAGCGTTTTAACCTTTTCAACGCCTTCCGTTGAAAAGGTTAAAAACAATTATAATTTTATTAATTCATATTCTGATTCCGGATGTATAAGGCCGGCCTAAGGGTCTAAGATAGTTTCTAACTGTAACTTTGATCCAAAAATATGAAAAAAATCATGAATGGTGGGCTTATAGAATACTTTAGACTAAAACTATTTCGAACATAATTAGTCCGTGGGCTACTCGGCCTGAAATTAGAAAACGGTATAATTTGGGGGTACCAAGTGTCCTTTTTACAGTAGTTAGACATATTCATAAGGATGTTAAAAAAGTATGATAGACATCTCAAAGTGGTAGCTAATAGGCATACGGGCTATTTCAAGATTTCCGTTGTATGACAGGTATGGTTAAAATTAAGAGGTACAAATTTTCCTTTTCACGGCTGTTAGGTAAGCTTATAAAAACGTCAAAAATGCAAGATTGTCATTTATAAGTGCTACCTAACAAAAATGGGGGCCAATCAAAGATGGTGGATCTCAAGTTTTACAAAATCAAGTATATCTCGAGAACTACTAAATATATCTAATTACTCTCTGGAAGAAAATTAAAGGCATATCTGTAAGCTTCATATTTTGCATATACATCATATTGCTAAAACCAACCAATAAGACTAGCCCACGGACTAAATCGGCCCAGCCGTTTTGAAATAACTACGGAACCCTTTTGTTATTAGAATGCGCGAATCACCGCTTAAAGCCGTGAACGCGAAACCGTGAAGATCGCGAAACCGTGAGATCGTAACATTGACAACAATTGACAACCTAAGCATAGACAATTAGACATACAGAACGACGTTTTGTCTATGTATTCATAATCTGAAATCGGAATGTGTGTGTTGGACCTCGATATTGTATGGAAAGACATGCGTTCTGAAAATTTTCACAATCTGAATTCATAACGCATGTCAGATCAACTTAGGCCGGCCTTATACATCCGGAATCAGAATATGAATTAATACTCTTAGGCCGGATGTATAAGGCCGGCCTAAGAGTATTAATTCATATTCTGATTCCCGATGTATAAGGCCGGCCTTAGTCAGATTAATCTGAAAAATTCATAATCTGAAAAAATCTGAATGTGTGCGGTCAACAGCTAAATTGTATGCAAACCCGTGCGTTATGAATTCATAATATGAATTAAGAGAATTAATTCATATTCTGATTCCGGATGTATAAGGCCGGCTTAATAATGCTACCAAGAAAGAGTTGTTTATAGATGTACAGTCAGGGGCAAAAATATATATACAATTTTAGACCTTATGCTCCAAACATAAGTAAAAAAGTGTACAGATATTTTTGCCATTGACTGTACCTATATATTATAGTGAGTGATTTGATTAATTAATCTATTGTCTGTAACTCTCTGCACTTGAATTAAGAATATTTGAATATAACTATGAATTATATCCTATATTGACTTAATACACTGTTGTGTCAATAGTTGGTCAGTACTTTCGAATTCCATTCTAATCGCCAAACTTAGTAATTATATTCTCTTTGCTAATCGCGGTTTGCTAAAACCTACGTACTTTGCAAGATACGAAACATCTAATGTGGGCTGGCATATAAACAACATATAAACATATAACTCTGCAGCCAGACCACACCAGTACTCACTAATATCGGGGATTTTAAGATATGAAATGAATATCAGCTACTATAATAATCAACTGCGGATTACACCGCACTTGACTTTTATATTTTCATATATTTTATATATTATATTCTTTGATGCCCACCCCACCGCACCACTGTGCGATGGACGATAACGTCGCTAACACACTATCGAAAGTACTGCGCACCGCACCGAGGTCACGGTACTGTGCGGTCGTGTGTTACGACTTTTATATTGACCAACATTCATTCATTGGGACTATGTGTACAGGCGCCATTATAATTTGAATGCTACGTGTGGCAGCATTGCGAGTGGTAGTAAGTTATTAATCCTACATTCATGTAGTAAGTCGAGGGGCCGCGCCGAGTGTGCCACTAAGAGGGATGGATATATACTGAGCGTTGTTGCCATGCGAGAAAAATTACCCCATCATTTACCCTATTATATGAAACAATATTAAAATGTAATATCAAATATGTTTATTTAAGTGGAGTTTTAGTTTCTTAGTGTACCTTATTTAATTTAATTTACGAAATAGTATTTTAAACTGTCATAGATACGTGGCGTTTTTCAAGCAAAATATACGTCTTTGCCGAATATCAATGAGGGTTTTTGATACTTTTTCTGCCGCTATGGGGAGGTGAGATGGCAGCACTGAGCCGACCCTTTAACGAACTGTCAAAATAAAAACGCGCATTTAATTTTCAACATATTTATTAGGTTTATTTATTCTGAAAACCATTACTTTAGGCATATTGTTACCTAAAATAAATAAATAAAATAGTTCCAAGTCAATTCTCATGAAACTAACAAAGTTATAGTAATTATTTTTAATACCAGTGACTTTGAGCGCCTGTTTTAGAGTTCAATCTTCAGTTCGACGACCATGTATTAGTCGTAATCCATTACAAAATCAATTCTCTTCCAAATAAAATAGAATTTCAATATTTTAGGCCCAGGTGCCTATGAATAGTATGAATCTGACAGCTGTCGAGACCAGGTGCGTACGAAGCGCCGCCCTGGTGGTAGAAAAATTATCGAAAACCCTCATTAGATTGCATTTTAACGTATACCAACCGACAGTAGAATCCAAAAAAAGAATGTAAGCAAATATGGCTGACATTCCATAGCATCTGACGTGTTTGAAACATATCGTGAAATACGTTCGCAGATATAATTTTAGGTTACCACTATAAATATCAATATTTTTTACTAAAAATGTATGTGAACTCTTTCAAGTTCGGAATAAAACTACGATTGTGTTTTAAAAGTGTTTTATTATGGAATAATGCAAGTTATTAGGAATGTTTACATTTTTTTGGATTCTACTGACGAATGGTGTTAACGGTTTGCGGACGGCTCATTGACTAGCAAAGATGCATTATATACTTAAAAATAATACATTTTTTTACTTTTAGGTATACACTATCTTCTACCATCCCCGACTCTCAATTTCAACTCGTCAATAATGATATATTTAGTAACTTATCGACATTAAATTAAAAAATATATATATATCAACATCGATTTCATTAGAAGAATGAAAAATTACATGTACCTACTTACCACAAACAACATAGTAAATAAACCTTCGATTACCCAAACTAGTTTGGGCAAACTTATTCGGATAATTTAAATAGGATAAGGTAAAATAAAACGACAACGTATATACAAATAACATTTAATTTACTCATAAATAATTAGAATTCTATGGAAAGAAAAAATCTGCAAGTGCACCATCGAGCCAAACCACCATTTATACATTATAATAATTTTACGAACGTGGGCAACTATCATTCTGAAATTACCCCCAAAATTTTGGGTAATTATACCCTCCTTGCCCTGGCATCCCTCGGACAATAACAAAGTCACTGAATTATTTCCCTTTTCCGAGTTAATTATGGCCCAAATGCTTTCTAATGACTAGTATTTTTATCAGTTTACATTTTAAAATGGTTTGCTAACAGTTTCATTTAGAGTTAGACTGAAAAACACTATATTTACCTGCGAAAGGTTATGTCAGCAATTTTTCGCTCGTTTCTACTTTTACAGCCTAGTACTTCGCATCGCACCATATCTAGAAGATAAACACAGATGAAATTGTTCAAAATAAGCCTTGGGATAAGTTGTTTGTGTCCACTTTCACATTGAAAACATTTAATTTCACTCCCAACAGACGTAAGTGACGTATTCAACGCATTTGTCTGGCACATAGATGCTAAGTGCCACACAAAAAATAGTGGCACAGTGATAAGGACGGACGATTATTGTTCCTTTTCACTTCCACTAGTTAAAAGTTTAATAAGACCATCCCTTTCGTTCTTGCTATTATTATTACGTTGTCAAATCCATATTAATCCTACATTCATGTAGTAAGTAGATGGCATAGACTTATTAATTTAATAGACCGAGTCTATTATATCTGTGGGTGACGCCAGCAATGCCTGTCAACGATCTTTGTTTGGCTATACTAGTGCACCTAAACCGCAAATAGTAAAAGTGATTAAAATAAAGCTTTTCATGTATATTTCTGTTCGATAAGTGCACGGAATGTGATAAAAGTGATGACTTGTGTGGTTCCATGGTGTAAAAACCGCCAGGGTTACCTGAATGAACAAAATAAAGACATTACGTTTCACCGGTAATTTAGTTTTGACTTGAATTTTAAAATTTCGAACCTTATTAAGGTAAAAGTAACTGAAAATCTTATTCAATATTTGTTGCCGGATACATGTGTGTAGCTTTGTGAATTAACCATTCGTATTTGCATTCGTAATGTAATTATAAATAGTGGGATTCAAATATTTGTATTGCATAGTGTTGTACTTAAGCGATCGATCGTGATATCGATAAATCTATTGATAGCCAACTCAGAAAATGAATCGATGTTTTTAATTTCCAACAGGTTTCCACAGGACACTGAACAAAGGCTAATATGGGTCAAAAATATCAAAAAGGCAGACGACTGGTGCCCTAAAAAGTATTCAAAAATATGCTCCGCACATTTTTAAGCTGTTGTTTCAGGCAAGGGCGTACCCATAAGTGATTACATTCTGACGTAGTACCCACCATATTTGGTAATCATCCAATGTCATGTCAACCAGAAAGTAAAGTAAGTTTAGTTTAATAATGACACTCATGTGATACTTGTGTAGACTGATTAATTATAAAGAAGCCATCATACGAAAATTGTTAGGTATGCTTTAAGGGATGATAAGTTCCGTAAAACATGTTATAATGAGGGTTTTCTGAAATGCCGTTCATCAGGGCGGCAGCACTGAGGCGTCAGGTCCAGAAACTTGTCTAAATTCTCAGAGCGCCTATAGTTTCGTGTTTAAATGATTTGTACAAGTTAATAAAATTATGTAAAAAAATAAAATGACCTTCTTCTAGTTAGTTGTTCTTTGAGGCTAGGTAATTGTGTTTCTTAGCGGGACCTTACCGCTAAGTGGCGCCAACTAGTGGCATACGTTTTAGACAGAACACTTCTTATGACATTTGACATTTTAATTAAAGAAAATATTTCATTAATTTTGTGATTTTATTTTTATCCTAAAGTGTAGATTTAGAAATCATGACATATTAAGGATCGCAGAAGATCGTGATTCTGGGTAGGAAATAAGGTTTATTCGCACTGTTCATCGCTACCTAATTTGGTAAAAATATTATTATTGCCGATAAAAGCATACGATGAAGACTGGACAACACTAATAGTAATGACATTTTATCTAGTCAGGTTGGTAGCATTGTTCAAGAAAAATTAAGAAAATGGAGTCTGTGATATAATTCACGACCGAGTAGAACTACCTTGTTTGTCTCTTTTTCCTTATGGAATACATGCTGAGATGGTAAAGGATGACAATAGTTTGTTCAGGTATGTCTTAATACACGGAATCTTCCCTATATTTTATCTGTGGTAGATGGTAAGTAGCGCTACGTAGCATTCCAGTGTAGCCATATGTGCCGCATTTCGCATTTTCCTATACATTTTTCTCCACGGATCTCCGCTTTATGGTAGTACGGATCCATATTTTTAAAGTTATACAGTTTTGTTACAAAATGCATAGTTTGAAGGGCCTTGGCTCAATGTGAAGGTATTCTAAATAACATTTACTAGTTTTTAATGAAAGTAACATTAGAACAAGACGACGAAGAAGGCTTAAAAACAAGGGACTGGAAACCGGTATTTTCTCCATACAAAAAATAATAGTTATTCAAAGGGTTATTTCCGTTCTTTGGTGTTACAAATTCTAAGTCATTTAAAAATACGATGTTGTATAATTACATAAAATATTGAGTAGGTAGTAGGTATACAAAGAGTATAAAACATTGGGTTATTTCGAGGTTTTCTAAAATACTGGTTCCAGTCCCTGTTAAAAACATTGATTCTTTTGACGTGACAACGTCTTATAAATTGGTTTGCCGGGTGACACTTCAAGAAACTGCGTTACGCTCCGCTCACGTTATGCGCTCACAATGAGAGCGAGTGAGAGGCACGCGTCCAGTGCCGGATTTAGGATTTTGCCGCCTGTAGGCCATTTATATTTTGCCGCCCCTATCCACTGTGCTAATTTGAATAATTTGTTAGGAAAATTACGAAGAAAGTCGAAACGTAAAAAAAGCTTCGTACATAAGTCGTTTAGGAACATTTGGACACTTTGGCAGGTATTTCATTTCACAGCCGTGTGTGCGTACCGGAGCGTTCGTGGCAGGAAAGGAAATCCAGCATCCCTACCGCGAACTACGAAATCCGCAAATTTCAAATTTTGGGCTATGAAGGCGTCATTAGAGCGACGGAGACAAATCCCCCGAAATTTACGAATTTCGGTGTTCGTGGTAGCAGGCCTTCTCTTACTTTGTACAGTAGGTACGCGAACTTTTAGCTGGTGTGCCAGTGGAGTGATGGACGCCTAGCCAACATACAGTGACCGATACAGTGGTAGATTAGAGTTTATGCGAAGAGACTGGGGTACAAACTTTGTATCGAAATTAATAATAATATACGACTCTACCCTTATAACACAAACTCTATATAGTCTAGATAGCGGTCCTTAAATTGGGAAAATAAAGAAGTTCTAACATTCAAAAATTAAAGATCAGTCTGAGCATAATTAAACCATTTAATAAATTTCAACTCGGTTTTTATAGTTAATTAAAATTATTTTTACTACGCTCACTCGCAAACAACAAATCAATCAATGTTACAATAAAACCAGAAAACATTATTAGTTGGCTTTAAATATATCTGATAATTAAAAATTATTGAAAACAACTTTTAGTCCCATCTTCTCTAGCCAGATTTAGTAGCTCATAGCTGGCTTCCATCTGAGAAAAATATTTCTGTACACTACTCAAAGAAGAAAGCACTGAAACGTACGTTTTAAATCCATTACATTTATAGGTTTATGCGACGATTTTTCTGATTGTTTCTTTAATTGTTAATAATCAGGTAACTTTCTTTAATTATGTTTTTTGTTTTATTGTAAAAATTACTGATATGTCGTCTGTTAGCGCACTATAAATAATTTACAAAAAAAAAACGCAATTCCTATTGATTAGAAGGTTTCATTATTCCCAGATTTATTTTTAATTATTGAACGTTACAATAACTGTTTTTCAGATTTTGGTCCCATCTGGTAGCCATATTTGGTAGCTAGCTACGAAATAAAAAACGTGTTTTCCTATCTTGTGGCCAGCTACCAAATGGAAAAGATTCTCTTATCCTCCAGTATGCGACGCTGATTTTATCATTTCGTAAATTCTTTCTATTGAAGATTGAGAGGCTGCTATTTCAAAAACTTTCATAAAAGTTCTTATTCTTTTTGGTCGCATGAAAATTGCTGTTCATGGGTGTATTTGAGGTGCAGTAGTGTAGTAAGTACGCGGATTCCTTTTCCAAAAAAGGTCGTGTATAGCGACCTTGCAGTTTGAAAAATACCTCACATAAAGATTAAACGCCAGCTACTTCCTACGACTTCAGAGTTCCCGTTTCATTGCCAGCTTCGAGTCAGGAATATTGTTCTTATTTTTTCATATATTTTTTTATTTTACCAGGCTACAAGATGGGGCTAAATAATTACCATTTTGTAGTCAGCTTGGAATCAGGAATATTTTACTCATTTGGAAGCTAGCCATGAGCTACCAAACATGCCTACAAGATGGAACTAAATGTTGTTTTCTATAATTGTTAATTATCAGATAACTTTAAAGCCATATAATATTGACTTGTGGTTTTATTGTAATATTGATTGGTTTCATATTTTAATGACAAACGGATCTTAATCGCGTAAACTTACGTTTATTTTAATCCTGACGTTTCGGGCATGACGTTACACCCGTGGTCGCAGGCAGACTGGCGAGAAAATGTAACAACTAAACGCTGACACAATCAAACGTAAGTTTACACGATTAAGACCCGTTTGTCATTAAAATATAAGTGATAATTGCGAAAGTTTAAATCAATATGTTGATTTATTTGTTGTTTGCGAGTGAGCGTAATAAAAATAACTTAAATGGACTATAAAAACCCAGTTGAAATTTATTAAATGGTTTAATTATGCTGAGACAGATTTTTAATTTTTGTTACAACTTCTTCATTTTTCAAATTCAAGGACCGCTTTTTAGAGTTTGTGTGGCAAGGGTAGAGTTGCATATTGTTATTAATTTTCATACAAAGCACTGTACAAGTATGTCGGTTAAAATTGACTTTTCCATGCTATTGAACTCTACTAATCACTCACTTTGTATGAGGGGATACATTATTTTATAGATACATATTTCCATGTTGGTAATGTTACTGAAAGTTCATCGTAATGGTTGTTAGACTCGGTCATTCCCTTCCACCGTTTATAATTCTGCCGCCATGGCCGAAGTTTAAAAAAGTTCGCTTCTACTTTGCCGCTTGTAAAATCTGCCAAATTATTTTATTGACACCAAAAAAATTTTTTTTGTTGCCAATTCTGCCGCCCCTAAAATCTGCCGCTCTAGGCCATGGCCTACTTGGCCTACTGGTAAATCCGGCACTGCACGCGTCCCTTCCACTCGGGCATGGTTAGCCCGCCTAAGAGCGAGAGAGACCGACATAAAAAGTCGTTGTCACGTAAAACTTTCGCCCGTATACCGACTTTACGGGCAACCAATTTTTTATTAAAAATATTAGAATTGAATGAGCGGTTTTGATACTTTATCTGCCACTATAGGGTGGTGAGATGGCAGCACTGTACGTAAAGTCCAACAAACTGTTAAAGTAAATACGCGTACCTATATTTTTTTAGGTTTATTTATTCTTAAAACCATAACTTTAGGAATTTCGTTTTCTAAAATAAATAAAAAAAATAGGTCCATCCCCATGAAATTAACCAAGTTCTGGTATTTTTTTTAGTATCAGTAACTTTGCTCACCTGTTTTAGAACTCAATCTTCAGTTCGACGTCCGTTCACTAATCGCAATCGATTACAAAATCAATGAACTTCCAAATACAATAGAATTTCGATATTTTATGTCCAGTGCCTATGAATAGTATGCATCTAACAGCTGTTTGGACCAACCGCCTAATTAGCGCCGCTCGGTGGAAGAAAAAATATCAAAAAACCCTCACTCCGTTTTTTTTTGCCTTAAAAATACGCATTTTTAAGCGTGGCTGCGGTTTTTTGAATTTCAGTATCTGGCAACATTGGTAAGTTCTGTCAGTCATCGTTTGAAATAAGAAACAATATCCAACCGTTACTATTTTAATTTTTTTGTCTTTGCACTGGAAGTTGTTCAAGTTGTCGTAGTAGTAAGTCGCTAGAGAAAGATTAATTCGATAATGTTTAACGTGGCCTAGTGCAATTCTTTCAAGGAATATATTTTACGGACTAAGACAATGGGAAGCAACACCAGTAAAGCAACCAATGAAGCAGCTGTTCAGGTCCAAAAAAGCGACACTGATATCAATTCTGATCCAAGGTCTCCTACACCAGAGATTTCGCGAACACCTTTACAGGTAGGTAATCCTTGATACATGCTAATATAATTAAAATATCTTCACTAAAATTGTTGAAAAATGCGATGCTTTCCCGCCTTAACTAAGGTACTTCTATTATCATAGAATCTTTATAATTTTAAAGTCCTTGGTAGGTTTCAATGGTAGGTACTTCTAGTTTGACTAGTTTGGTGAGAGAAAATGATCTGCAACTTTTTGTTGAAACTCAAAATAAAAAATAATATTTACTTTTATTTCAGGGTAAAGGTGGACAAAAACACAATATAACTAAAAATGTTGACTTACGAAAGACCTTTGAAAACGGCCAGGGCGAAGACAAACTTATTCACAACAATCCTATTTTATCTGCTGTAATAAAAAATCATTTACAATCTTATGATCCTCGTTCACCAACACAGGACTTTGAGAGAACACCTATAGTTTTAGGACTGAACAGTGAGGACTTAAAAGACAAAAATGCTCTAAGAGCGAAAGCTATAGATGATTGCGGGAGTCCAAGTTTGCATAATAACAGTATTTCTGATAATAGTTTTGGCCCGAAATCTATTCCTGACATTGTTCCTAAAAATCTGTGTAACGGGTTCTTAAATTTGACTTTTAATGATACTATTAAAGATGTAGAGGAGCCACTAGGCTCATCTACGGCTTCAAATGATAGTATTGAAAATGCTTCTAAAGATTCCATTGACAAACCAACAAAATTATTAGAAACAAACTTTGACTTTAATGACAAAATTGAGGAAAGTATTGAGGAAAATGAGGAAGACAGTGAGGAATCAACAAGCAACAATAATTATAGTGATCATGAGAGAATATTGCCTAATTTTGCCAAATTTAGGGTTCTACCTCAAGACCCAAGATCTCCTACTAATGGAATAGAAAGAACTCCTATTGTGATTTCTAAATCTGAAGAAAAGACTGATGACAATGTTGAAGATATGTCTGATGATACACTTATTAAAGTTCTTCAAAATACCAATGCGGAGCTCATTAATGGTATTACAAAAGAATCTGCAAAGAATTTGGATGGAATTCTCATTTATGAAGATGAAGAGGAACCTCGTGAAACCCCTAAGAAGTCCCGATCAACAGGTTCGGGTGGATCCAGAACTCCTTTGTCGTGCATGAAGAATAAGGGTGAGACTGGCCATGGCCGCTCTAAATCTGTCAATACACTATATGACAACAAATGCCCAATTACAGGCAAGAAAGTATCACACATCCCAAGGTTGAAGTCATTGTCTAAACCAAAATTTATGCCAGCAGCTAGCAGCACTTCTCTAAGAAGCATCTCAAAGGCCGTTGGAGTTATTGGTGACTGTGAAAATACTCCTCCACATTCCCATCGCGATAAATGGGATAAAGATACCAGTATTGTACTTTAAATTTAATTTTAAATTCATTCACATAACCTACCTTCAGTTTCATTATGAATCTAAAGTTATGTAGCTTATCTGATTTCTTAAGCTTTTATCAGTCAAATATTTGATAATTATGGAGGAAATACTTATAGTAAACTTTCATCTTCTTCTTGACTTTGATTTGTTGACTATGGATAATATTGTCATTTTATAGAATAAATATTAATTGGTAAATATATGTTTATGTCAGTTTTCTTCAATAAACTCCTTTAGTAAACTTTTGTCTTCATATTATACCAATCTTAAAAACAGCTATAATTATTAAGTTGTAAATTGATATTGTAGAAGTATTTGAGAATGAATTACCTAATTGATATTTGATTTTTTTTCAAAACTAAAATTTATTACAAATTTGTATGCAAGGGGGTCTACTTTTCTCTGCAGCTGACTGTACATAAATCTAATTAGCCTAACATATATCTGAGATTGACCCTAGTGGCATTGTACCAAGCTGGCGGCGTTTCCTCGCTGTATCGCAATACTAATACTGATGCGTTGTGCGAGGAAGTCGCCAGTTCTTCCGTCTTTAGTTACATCGACCAGACGTTTCGCGACCTCAGCAAACGATTTGCGTGCGCTGGGGCCCCATGAAGTTAGTTGAGTCAGCCTCCGTAGCCTAGTTGGTAGTGACCCTGCCTACGAAGCTGGAGGTTCCGGGTTCGAATCCCGGCGAGGGCACTCTTTGTGTATTTATTTATCACAAATGTTTGTTCCTTGGTCATGGCTGTCTATGTATTTAAGTATCTATATGTATCTATCTATTATATATATCGTCGCCTGGTACCCACATCACAAGCCTTAATTGAGCTTACCGTGGGACTAGGTCGATTTGTGTAAGATGTCCCAAGATATATATATAAAGATATATAAATATAGCCTAGTTCAATGTTTTTCACACGTGCCAGTAGGGCACCTCTTGCATTAGGGTAAGTATATAGGTCGAAATTTCGTAGTAGAGAAGAGCATCATTGTTCAGGTGAAATTTCATAGGTACAGTCGATTCACGTACCTTTTTCGATCTTTTCACTATGGCAATAATTAGGTCCAGAATGTACCGTTAAACGGGGTAAATAAGAATGGTAGGGTAAACTGGTGTATTAGCCTGGGACTAACAGCGGCCATACCGCGAACTTCGAAATCCGCGAATTTCGGGGATTTTTCTCTATTACTCTGCTTTGGTAGGAATGACAGAGACAAAACGAATTTCGGTGTTCGCGGTAGTAGGCCAGTCCAGTTTAAGAAACGCCGTACCTACACGCATATAGTGTGAACGGGACGGAAAGAAAGTACTTACGCAGTCTAAACAGTTGGCTCACGCCGCCAGCTCATGGTGAGGACACGTCCGTATATACCTACGTGACCGTAGGTACGGCCCTACCTTACCCACTTTTTTGTGAGAATACATTCAGTCTACGTATCTGCGCAGCTAAAAATGTAAGTCGTGTTAATAATTAGATTAATTAGGTAGCTACATCTATGGTGTACCTCACTTCAACGTCGTGAAATGCTTAATCTAAAGGGTCCCTTTCCACCAGAGATGTGCTCAAGCTATACGGATGTCACAAGGTGAAAAGGCGCCCATTTTTCACATTTCAATAATATATAAATTTTCTAAAATGAAACTATTTTGAAAATAAAACAACAAAAATATTTTTATCTTGTATTTAACAACATTCACGTGACAACGACAAATGCCTACCAAGTTAGCAACTACCTTAGTCAAGAACAACTGAGGAGTGTCTTTTCAAAAAAGCTTATTTCCCACTTTGATAATAGAGATTATTTCTCTCATGAAAACAGGAAAAATAGCACTTGTTTAGAGTGGAAATTAGCCCTTTTGAAACGATACTCCTCAACTGAGGTAATTTGGGTAATTCCGAAAATCGTTGAAAAATTCGCGAAGAGGCGGAAATAGGTATGTTATTCCTTTAATTTTCGTAATTACCCAACGTTTTCTGATAATTGGAAATACACGAATAGGGAAAGCGGGGCGGATTGATACACTTTTTCATTACATTGATTTTAGGCTACGAAATTTTACCTCTTCAAATCCATGTTTCCTACTTATTCAACAATATTCTTATTGAAGTCTAGGTACAAATATATATAATTATTTATTTACATAATTATAGATACACATGAATTTTAAGCAGAAATAGGATGTTTCCTATTCTGCCCCGCCTATTGATGGTGCAGCTATCAATACGTCACTAATATATAGAAAGCCATGATTACTTGAGCGTTGTTGCAGGGGTATTTCTATTTGTTGTTAAAGAGTTACAGCCGTATTCGTAAAAAGTTAAGAGGACTGTTGAAGGGTCCTTCAGAGACGGATGTCAAAAAACGTGATTCATAAACGTCCAATAGCGCTAATCAGTTCCTCAACGGTCCATTATCTCACGCTAAAGTTACGAGGTCGTGCACACTTCTTGTGTTTAAATCTGCCCCTATTGCCTAACCGCCCCGCTTCCCCCAATACCTTACCTCACACGTGAGAACACAATTTGTTTCCAAAACGGGGTTGTTGACACCGATAACCGAATTATAAATTAGTAATTGAGCTAAACATTAGGTAAATATTATGCAGGTGATTCAGTATCAACTTGACTTAAAAGGTACATCACAATAAATTACGATAAATAATCATTACAACATTTGTGACATTACCTGGGTAAAAGGACCTTATTGTCGATGGCGCTTATGGCGTTATGTTCGTAAGTCGTATACAAATACAACGCCGCGAGACGTAAGAGTCATCGACAGTAATGTCCCTTTACCCAGATAACGTCACAATAAAATTACATTATAATACATAAACTAAACGAAAACATGCCTGTCTGTGCCTAAAATAATGACCTAATAATATGGGTGTTACCAAAACGAAATTATTTAAATTAAAGCGTGAAAAAAGCGAGGCACTGGCATAGATCAATCAAATCAATTATTTGGTTCGGCTAGCCGATAATCGGCCGATGAACTATGCATCTGATCATAGATACCAACGCATAGTAATTTCTTACATGGAATGGTTTTTAAATGAATGCCCAGATGAATGAAAAAATATTACCTTATTAAAATATATACTAAAATAATACATAAGTACGATATTCTTATAAAATAATGAAGCAGCGACTAATCCCTTGTAGTTTCCTTCTTACAGGCCACGCAGGTCTATGGAAAAAAGCACTCAATTATTAACTTATTCAGCCATTAATTTACACTCAATATTAATATAAATACAATTAAGTATGAGAGCGACTAAACTGATGATCGATCTGTTCAGTTTATCGCACTATGTTGCGTTTTTTTTAATGATGTAAGTAGAGTGGAATGTTTCTTTAGATTTCATTATCTGCGAGTCTTTTAGTAAAAGGTCCCACTTTGTCATTTAGCATAAGGAGGAGATATGCTTCACTGTCGTGTTTTATGTTATGAATAATATGTTTTAAACGTCCTTATAGTAATCAAGGAATCGAGATCTTTTACTAAAAAGGCTCTAATTTTGGTAAACTTCATTACAACATAAATGCTACATCATACACCTAAACAATAAAAACAAAACATCCACTGTATTATTTGGCACTATTACGCTCTAAATAATAAACCAAAAGCACCAGTTTGCAAAAAGGCAAACAAATGCTATTGAACAAAATACTTAACACAAAATCCGTCCCAACCTGACATGTGAATAACAATGCTGTAGTACCTAAGCGTCAAATACTTTCATAGTAGCTAAATTAACCACATAGTTCGGTACACAATAATAATTAGTAATTATATAGTGTACCGAACGTTTTAGCCACTTTGCTTATTAAGAAGTATTTGATACAACTGTAAACGAGTGTCCACAAGTCCGATATGGGGCACGTCTGTTGCATTGCAAACAACTTAAAATAATTTCTAACTAACACATTTTTATGTTCAGATCCAGGTTACGTTCCTATGAAAAGAAAATGAAATTGCTAAAACATACATTATTTGTCCCGTCCATCTATTTTTTTAACAACCTACTTTTCAGTAGTAGTATGAAATGTCGTTTAAAATGCCATCGATTTTACATATTATTTCTTGTTAATTTTAACTTATTTAAAAATGTTCTGGTTGTACATGGAATGCATATAGTAATTATATAGTATATATAGTTAATATGATGTATGACGAATGACACAATGAATGTGACTAATGTAAAGATGTAACTAATACTCGTGGGTCAGACCCATCAACTACGGCTAACAATATTTGCTTTAAGCTACAAACCTACTACTTTATTCTTTGCGTTTCTGATAATACAAATGTTAATATTATGCCTGGTACAAAATAAAGTACAAATAGATTTTAAGAGGTAGTTGGCAGAACTTTTTATATCAATGTTTAAAGTAGGAACACTCCAATTGAGATTACAATTTATAATATTTCAATTAAGTTTTTATAAAATAAAACTATAGTAACGGATTTTATCGCGTATATTCATTAATTTCATTACACCCCGACGTTTCGAATACTTTACAGGGTTAGAGGTATACGGGTGACGAACCCTGTTTGAAACCTCGGATGTAATTAAATTAATTAATATACGCGATATTATCTGTTATTTTAGTTTTATTTCAAGAATAACTATCGCGGTAACCGAAGAAAATATTAGGTTATTATAAATTGTATACATTCAGAGTAATCATAATTATGTTATGATAATTATATTGATAATACCTGATCCCTTTTATATTTGATACATAGAATCAAAAGAAACTCAAATACCCTATAAGTAATCTTAGGACGTAAATAATGGTAAATTGAAGTTGCTCGAGAGACCAAATTTAAGTAACAAAAAATGTGATTACAAATATGAAATCGCTATGACATTTATAACACAGTAAACGTCTAAAGATGTAAACAATTGGGGCAAACATTTGGGATACATTCATTTTACTAAGTATATCTAAATCGTGGAAAGAACATGATAAGTCAGGAGTTACCGGCTTATCATATTCTTCCGTCGATTATTTCCTTAAATAGTTGCTCAGCATGTATGGACTACGAATTTTACGTAATTATACGTTGACTTTTGTTGATACTAAAGCAGTGAATGCAGGCGGGGGTTCTCATAGAAAAATACCGCCCGTGGATTGCATACAATTTGACGTCTTACTTGGCACGAAAGCGTGATTTTCTGGCCGCTAAGCGGACAGTAAATCCCATTTTCTGACCTCCGGCCGGCAAACAGTACATTGCCGACCGCTGCGCTAAACTAAGTTGCCGCCTGCCGGCTCCGCTGAGCAGAAAAATAGTATACACACCTCGGCCGTTAAATGGGAAAGCCTCGGATCACATGTTTTACAATTACACGTCATCCGAGACATTTCCCTCTTAAACGGCCTTGGCATGTATACTACTATTAAGGCCAATATTATGTAAATATTCTTATACAAAAGGGCAGCGAGGTCAGAAATGTATTGTACATATTAATAAATACTCACAATCACGTCATGCGATAAGAATGGATCCATATTCATTATGACGTGAATGCGATAAAATTTGTACCATCGTATAAAATTAATTCCCATGCATGCTAAGTAAGAAAAACTACAATACTTATAATAATTAATAGCAAAGGTCAATGCTGATTTTAGATACCGGGGTTAAATCAATTAATACTCAATCCCTAATAAAATAAAATAAAATAAGCCCTCTAGCAGATCGATGTACTTACTATGTTCCTTCTAGTGCTAATCAATACCTAAATCATAATATCAATCGTGAGTAGCATTCGACCTAAAAACAGCATTGATCTTCGATTGAATCTTAAAATATTTCCTAAGTTGTATCTACACTCTACACTAACACCAATGTAGAACTGTGTTAGAATTTAACTATAGGAGTGGCCAAAAAATTAATGCCTTTTCGTTGCTAGTCAGGCGTTGAGACGCAGAATAGCTCCAGGAGATTATATCAAGGTTTCAAAAGTTGTAATAGGTATTTTAACCACAGACGTGTATAAAAAAACGTAAACTTACGTTTAATATTATCCTTAATCCTGATGTTGTAAGTGTTGTGCGTAGTAGGCCTAGTGACAACCCTAGCCTAGAGGTGAATAATCTAGACCAAGTGCGGGTAGTTCGCAAAACTAGCGCAGCTAGGCGTTGATACATTTTCTCGCCAGGCTGCCTGCGTGTGTAACGCCCAAACGTAAATGTTACACCACGGGTGTAACGTTTTTTTTTTATTTATTTGAAATAGGCTTACTCATGGCCACAGACTAGCCAGGGGCAGAGACGTGGCCTACGATGAACGTCATGCCCGAAACGTCAGGATAATAATAAACGTGATCAGGACCCGTTTGTCGTTAAAATAAGAGTGATAATCGTAAAAGTTTAAATCAATATATACCTAGTAATAGGTAGTAAGTAGTATACTAGCACCTAGTACTATTAAAATATAGGTTATTTCCAAATTTTACGATATACCTATATTTATACATGTAACTTTCAAAAACCTTCTAGGGTGCTTATTCCGAGTCCCAAAACCTCACCGGCAACGGGAGTGCACTTATTTTTTGGCCACCTTGTATAAATCGTAAAGACTCTTCAACCTTTCAACTTGTCAACCTCAGCGTTAAATTACAGTATTTAATCTAGTAACTGGAGTTCGAGGCCAAAGAATCTACGAAAATATTGCTACCACAATGAAATGTTCTTACAATAGTAAATCCTTATTTTCTAAAAACAGACGTTGAGATATGTTATTTATTGGTAATTTTAATTCTTTAATTTATAGAAACAATATTATTTACTTATTTTCACGTAAATATAAGATATTTTAATAAAAACTTAATTATCCGCAATTATTAGTAACAAAGTTGGTATTGCGCTGGTATCACCTCAGGTATTAATAACATTTGGTACAGCAATTTAACTACACATAATTAAAAGGTAGGTATGGTTAAATTACTAAGCAGTATAAGTACTAGACTATACTATTATTAAGCAGTTTTAACCCGTAATAAGGCAGGGGTGCCTTATTACGAGTTAAAATTATGGGAAAGAAATTTGGAAATGTAAAATGAAAGCATTTTTTGTATTTTATTTTTTATTTGTCTTCTTCATCACTTATCCTCCTGAGTCCTGGGTAAAAATCGAGTAGGTACACTCCCATAAAAGCCGAGAGGCCTTTATGACGCCCAAATATATTTGTAAAAGAAATGCTTAAAATATACCTCTTAGAGTATATAACCAACTTTGTTCCAACAAAAAAGTGACAAACTCATTTTAAACCTTAAAATAAGCGACAGTAAGTTCAGGACTCAACACTGATGGTGTTATAAAGGCTTCTCGGCTTTTATGGGAGTGTACCCGATTTTTACCCAGGACTCAGGAGGATAAGTGATGAAGAAGACAAATAAAAAATAAAATACAAAAAATGCTTTCATTTTACATTTCCAAATTTCTTTCCCATAATTTTAACCCGTAATAAGGTACCCCTGCCTTATTACGGGTTAAAACTGCGTAGTAATAGTATAGTATATTACTTATACTGCTTAGTAATTTAACCATACCTACTGTCTTAAAAAATATGGCACGCTGTCGTATGTGTTCACTGGTAATTCAACTTCTTTTTAAAATAGGCTTTGAAACGTTGGCTCTTATCATTTTAAGTTCTTTACAAGAAAATTTTGTCATATCAATGTTAGTTAAGTGAAAAGAAAAGTTTTTAGGTATTTACGTGTTTTTAAGAAAATCCTAGTTGTGAGAGCCATATTAAACAAAAAGGCGTACAAACATTACACAGATATGTAATGTTTTTATTAGGAATTATTTTAAATAAATAAATTAAATAACAAAAAGGTTGTGGAAACCTGAAAACTTTATTTGACAATGACATAAGAGACTTTGACGGATTTGACAATAACAAATCTGTCGTAGTTTCGTTGGCCTCGAACTCCAATTACTAGATTAGGTACAATAGCCATAATATTAACGTAATAGATTTTACTATTAAAAAAGCACCGCCGACGCTTTCTGGGCACCAAACTGTGTCCCGTCTAATAATATGAGATTTTAGAACGCATGACAGAACAGAAATTTCTTTCGAAATGTCTTTCAATTACGTCTGCTAGACGTAACATTTGGGATAATCTATTTCGTTAATATAAAGTTCATTGCAAAAAATTTCATTGGTGCAACTTGTCCACTAAATAATAAATTTTCTTCAAATGAGAATTATTACAAAGATCACAAAATGAAATCAACCCATGTTAAACAACTCCATGCGGTGAGATGCAACTCTCTACTCGGCCTTTGAACTGCATTCTGAAAAAACAATTAGCCACACTTAACACTTTGTTAGTAAAACAAACACACATACATACAAAACGCACAATTTGTTGTTAAAATTATTAATTTACCAATCAATTTGCCAGTTAAATAGAAGCACGAATTGTTATTGCGCCTCGTTCTACTGATACGTTGGTTTGCCAGTGTACGTAATTAATTAAACAAGGATATTATGCTATACATGTATTGATTTAAACTTTCACGATTATCACTCATATTTTAAGCTTACGTTTAATTTTGTCCTGATACATTTTCTCGCCAGTCTGCCTGCGATCACAGGTGTAACGTCATGCGGATAAAATTCAACGTAAGTTTACGCGATTAAGACCCGTTTGTCGTTAAAATATGAGGAAATCATTGCTTTTTTTTGGTTCAAATTGAAATCTGTTCTACATAATAATATATACGTAACGTATACGTAACACACGTAATAAAGCTGCACTGTCAAATAGCAGCCACGGAACATGAGCAGATAACGGTCAAAGGCCATAGTCGGATTTTCATAGTAAGTCAGCCTTTAAATCAACCAGACTCTAGTATTTTTTTGTGAGTACCTCTTATGGTGAAGAATATTTCTGCTGAGTATCAACGTCCTATCGGTGACAGTTTTTGACTTATGATTTTTTTTAGTTTTTTCTTTAATGTGTTGTATCTCAGGATGTTTAAAAGCGAATTGCTTCAAATTTTGAAATAATGTTCTTTATTTAGATATGCATCGAATTTTAATAAATGAATATCGATTGTCGTATAAAAAAAAGAAAAAAAAAAGACCAAAAAATTTTTCATATTTTTTTTGTGTACCTATGAAGTAGTGACACCTCTATTTTCTTTTTCTAATTATAGACCATACATTGGCCTACTAGTTGCCTAAGTATCAAAATTTTCCAAGCGGTACTTCTTACCAAAAATCGGCAATATGTGTGGTCAAGTTCTGCATTCAATCGGTGTTTTTCAATGTAGTATACAAACTCTTCATTTATATTTGAGTTTTCTTATCAGGTTATCTTATTTAAGAGTAAATGCTAATGACAACTTAATGTCATCATGATGCAAGCTGTTTATTTCATTATTAATCGGCCGTTTACCATTTCAACTAGCGTATCTCGATAATATTTAACTGCAATATATTATTTTTAATGAATATCTCATAAATAATATCGAATTTCGCTAGTTAAAATAATAAACGGCCGATTAATAATGAAATAAACAGCTTGCATCATGATGAAATTAAGTTGTCATTAGCATTTACTCTTAAATAAGATAACCTGATAAGAAAACTCAAATATAAATGAAGAGTTTGTATACTACATTGAAAAACACCGATTGAATGCAGAACTTGACCACACATATTGCCGATTTTTGGTAAGAAGTACCGCTTGGAAAATTTTGATACTTAGGTAACTAGTAGGTCAATGTATGGTCTATAATTAGAAAAAGAAAATAGAGGTGTCACTACTTCATAGGTACACAAAAAAAAATATGAAAAATTTTTTGGTCCTTTTTTTACTTTTTTTTATACGACAATCGATATTCATTTTTTTAAATTCGATGCATATCTAAATAAAGAACATTGTTTAATATTGGCCTTATTTTATATTTTCGTCTGGCAACATAGCTGTCATTTTGACATTAGGTTTAGTATGGCAGCATTGTCACACAGTGAGTAGTTTGTCGTCGTTTGTGAGAGTTCGAAGCCGGTAGCGCGAAAAACCTTAAATTTGTGCCAGTCATGTAAAGTGTAAACTTAATTGATTTCGAAGACGATATCTCAAGTTCCGGCTACTCATCCAATTCTAAAAGTTTCATAACCACAAGATCGCATCTCGGCTAATATCCCGCGTTAGCATACGTATAGGTGAAACCCGACTGCTTTGCTGTATGTGAGCTCACCTCTGCGCGAGTTTAGGGAATCGCCTTTCTTTGCTTGCGGAGCTACGCCTAAGGACATCAAGGTAAGCCGTCTTGCGATCCTATTCTAAATTCCTTCTTAATTCCAAATTTTTAACATTACTAAAATCACACAAAGTTAGCTAAAACATAAACTTTTGTCATTTTACAGTCCGCTATATTTCGTTTTCGTTCATTATTTTTGGTCCGTCGATCGGATTTTATTGAAAAGTACCTTTTTGTCGTATGTAATAGCTAATTTTCGTGATTTTTGATAATTTTTGTTTTTTATCCAAATTGTAGGGTACTTGAGATATTGTCTTACTGAACATTTTTGTCGTATTTTAGGTGTACGCCATATTTTATTGTCGTTGTAAGTTGGTAGTGCACTTTCCGGACCATAGATTCAAAATTAATTTAAATTGTTGTGTACAATTTGTCGTGTTCAATTTATCGTATCAACTTGTCATAGTAAAAGTTGTCGTGTCAACTAACCATCTCAAAGCGTGAAACGGAACGCAGTTGATATTATCTGTATCTGCTATCTGTAAACGTCAAGTTGTTTATTGATCACTTTTAGGTTATAGTGATATTTGTAATTGTTTACATCTATTTCTCGTTTTAATTGCTGCTTTGAATGATGGGTGGTGGTCATAATGATAGTGAATTAGAACCTTCGACAGTAGATTCATATCGTATCGCCCGGGATTACTGTATTATGCGCTTGGAACACATAGAAAGTTCAGACTTGCAAGGTTACAACGAATCGGACTTTAAAGAGATTGAACGTGATTTTCATGACGCGCAAATACGTATTCTGCGGCCGCTTTCGCAAGCCCAACGTAGTGATGAATACGAGGCCACTAGGGAGTTCGAAAATAGGTTAAAATCTATTAAAAGTAGGCTAAGGCAAAATGCTCAAATTGATAAAATCAGCAGCGAAAGTAAACCTGTATTGTTGGACAACAACTTAGCTAAGCTGCCTAAAATATCAATAAAGCCTTTCGATGGTAAGCTAGAGAACTGGGTGTCATTTAAAGAACTATTTGACTCATTGATTCATAACCGGAACACAATTAGTGATGTTGAAAAGTTACACTACTTGTTGTCAAGTGTTCAAGGTTCTGCTTATGAATTAATAAAAAGTTTTCCTTTGTCAAATGACAGCTATGTTAGTGCATATGAAACTTTGGCCAACTACTATGACAAGAAAAGACAAATTGCTATTATTTACTATGAAAAGATGTTGAATTGTGAGGCTGTGAAAAACAAGAATGATTTAGATCGGGTGTTCCGTGTCTTTAATGAAAATTTAAATATTTTTTCGAACTTTGATCTTCCTGACCGGAATTTCATGCTGTATTACTTATTGTGGTCGAAATTGGATGTTGCAACACGTGAGGCATTTGAACTTCAGCTTGAATCAAATGTTGATATACCTAAATTTGAAATATTAAAGAGCTTTATAGAAAAACGTAGCAAAGCTTTAGAAAATTCAAATATTCAAGTGTAAGCTTCAACTGTTAAACCATTGCCTAAAAATAAAACAGCATTTGTCGTGTCGAACCCGAACTGTGTCTTCTGTACTGGACAGCATAGCCTTGCTAAATGTCACAAATTTTTAAAACTTGACCAAAATGCTCGCTTTAACTTAGTGAAAGAAAAGGGATTGTGTATTCTGTGTTTCTCGGATAACCATAGAGTGAAATCTTGTCGTGCCTCTTGTTGTAGTGTGTGTAGTCGTTCACATCACACTTTATTACATTTCACTAAAAATACAGAAATACCCGTGCCCATAGAGGTTGCTCCGGTACTGCCAGATAGTAATAGTAGTAACACTGTTTTAACATCTGTGACTGGGGAAAATACCATTTTATTTTCGACTGTTAAAGTTTTAATTAAAGATGCTTTTGGAAACTTTCGACCGGTGCGCGCGCTTCTAGATGGCGCTAGCGCATGCAATTTTATTTCGGAATCCTGCGCTAAAATGTTAGGGTTTAATATAGCTCGTAGCCAACATGCCGTGTACGGCATTGGCATTTCTGTCGCTCAACCGTTCGGCTCTCTATCGTGTGAAATTAAACCATTTCACAATTCGTCTTTGTCATCGAATATTAAATTCGAAGCTTTCGTTTTGTCGAAGATATGTGCCGATCAACCTACCCAACCTATCGACTCGTCGAGGTGGTCGCACATAAAAAAATTGTCGCTCGCTGACCCTGACTTCGCTCAACCGGCACCAGTGGACTTGTTGCTTAATGCACAACTTTTCGTTTCGTCGTTGATCCCTGGTATACGTCGAGGGAAGCCTGGTCAACCTACTTTGTTGAACACAATCTATGGATGGATTGTCACAGGTGAGTGTGACATTAGTCAACTCAACACCAATTCTGTCGTGTCTTCTCGTAAGAAGAATAACCATTGCTTTTTCGTTTCGAATTCTTCGCAAACTTTGTCGCTTGAAGATTCCATAAAAAAAATTTGGGAATTAGAAAATGTCACTGCTCCTACCAAATCTTTCGTGTCGGAGGAGGAGCAGCGATGCGAAGATTATTTTCGTGATAAATATTATCGTAATGAAGAAGGAAGGTTCGTAGTACCTTTGCCTTTTGTTGATCCTACGAACAAGCCAACCTTCCTCAATTCGCGCGAAATCGCTCTTAAGCGATACCTGTCGTTGGAACGCAGGTTAAACTCCAATCCTGAGTTTAAAAGGTCGTATGTCGAATTTATGGAAGACTACGAGTCTCGTGGTCATTTGGAAGCAGTAGATCCTCCTTCAACATGTGAGGGCCAGTTCTACTATATACCGCACCATGGAATTTTACGTGAGTCGGTTACAACTCCTCTTCGTGTTGTCTTCCATGCCAGTGTTAAGGACGCTAACGAGGTTTCCTTAAATTCAACTCTACTGGCAGGGCCCAAGCTTCAAACCAATATTTTCGATCTGCTTACTCGTTTTCGTTGCCACGCTGTCGTCTTCACAGGTGATATAAAGCAGATGTACAGGCAAATCTTGGTCTCTGAAGAGGACGCTGACTATCAACGCATTCTGTGGCGACCCTCGTCCTCAGGTCCTATACGTGACTATCGTCTCAAGACTGTGACATATGGTGTCACGGCTGCGCCATTCCAAGCTCTTCGTACCATGGCTCAACTGGCCAATGATGCTGCGGAAGAGTACCCAGCTGGCTCAGCTGTTCTCGCCCGTGATATCTACGTCGATGACGTTGTTACTGGAGCTGACTCCGTCGAAAAGGCTCGCTCCCTTCAGGTGGAACTCACTAACATTCTGTCGTCGGGTGGCTTTCATCTGAGGAAGTGGACCTCCAATAGTGGTGATTTTCTGGAAAATCTTCCGTCTTCGGACTTGTATTCAGAGAATTTCAAACATTTCGATGAAACTTCAGATATATCTCTGAAAATATTGGGTTTGCTGTGGCAACCTCACTCAGATTCCTTTGGTTTTCGTGTCGTCGATACTCATAACGGTAGATGTACCAAGCGCACTATTCTTTCGGAAATAGCCAGGATTTATGATCCATTAGGTTTTTTGTCGCCTGTAACATTCCTCGCCAAGTACCTAATGCAGCTTCTTTGGACTTCCGGAGTTTCTTGGGATGATGATGTTCCAGAAAATATTAGGCTTCAGTGGCAGGAGTTTAAGACTCAACTTTCTTCATTGAGCTCGGTAGCTGTTCCTCGTCGCATCGTCGGTAGTTTTGATGCCTTGCAACTGCATGGCTTTTGTGATGCGTCGGAACGTGGCTTGTGTGCTGTTGTTTACTGCCGAACATTGAGTAAGAATGGTGATATCGCCGTTCATTTAGTTTGTGCCAAATCAAAAGTGGCTCCTTTACGTAAATTGTCGGTGCCGCGACTCGAATTAGTCGCAGCAGTTTTGTTATCGGACTTGATGGCGTCAGTCGTGGAAGCTTTGAAGCCCTTTCACTTGGTCAGTGAAATATTCGCATGGTCGGATTCCAGTGTGGCGTTATCCTGGATCAAGTCGTGTCCATCCAAATGGAAAACCTTTGTGGCAAACCGGGTGAGCCACATCCAGGATCTAATTCCTCCAAACTCATGGCGTCATGTCAGAACCACTGACAACCCCGCGGATTGTGGATCGCGTGGGCTTCTTCCCCAATATTTGGTTGATCAATCGAGTTGGTGGACCGGGCCTCATTGGCTTCGACTTCCCGTTGAAAAATGGCCTAAGTCGTTGTTATCGTTAGACCAAACTGTTCTTCATGAAGAGCAGAAGCTTACTGTTCTCGTTATAACCAATAACGAAGAATTAGTTGACCATCTGTTGAATAGATTCTCTTCACTAAAAACAATTCAACATGTGCTAGCATATTGTTTTCGTTTTTCTGAGAATTGTAGACAGAAAGCTGTCGATTCTCGTGTCGTTGGATCTTTGCAGCCATCAGAGATTCATAGAGCACTTATGTTTTTAGTTAAATTTGTGCAAGAACGTGTGTTTTCGTTGGAGTTGGAGCACCTTAAAAACGGGTCTCCTAACTCCCTCCCTAAGAGTCTTCGCAAACTATCTCCTTTCGTTGACGAGGCGGGTCACCTCAGGGTGGGCGGTCGCTTGGCTCACGCTAAGATTTCTTTCGAAGCAAAGCATCCTTTGCTATTACCTCGCTCCCATCGCCTCACTAGTCTGATAATTCAAGAATATCATGTTCGCTTCATGCACCCTGGTGCACTGACTCTTATGAATCTTCTAGCACAAAATTTTTGGATATTGTCAAGCAAACGTGCCATTCGATCTGTGATCTCTAGCTGTACTAAATGTTTTCGTGTTCGTCCTCAACTTGCCCCTGCTCCATTTATGGGAAATTACCCTTCGTATCGGGTGAATCAGCTTAAGTGTTTTTCAAGTTCCGTTGTCGACTATGGTGGACCTTTCAACATAGCTTTCGGACGTGGTCGTGGTGCTAAAACCTTTAAAGGCTACATTTGTGTCTTCGTTTGCACCTCCACGAAAGCTATACATATCGAGCTCGCGTCGGAATTGTCCACAGAAGCATTCCTCGCAGCTTTGCGACGCTTTATCGCACGTCGTGGGCGATGCAGTCATCTCGTGTCTGATCAGGGCAGAAATTTTATCGGTGCCAGTAACTATCTTGGTTCTCTCATGCAAAAGGCCGCGGAGTCTCAAGAAATTAAATTCTCGTTTAGTCCTCCTGGTAGCCCTCACTTTAATGGCTTGGCTGAAGCTGGAATCAAGTCAGTGAAAACACACCTCGCTCGTTCTGTCGGTACTCAACGATTAACTTTCGAGGAATTTTATACTGTACTGACACAAGTAGAGGCTATGTTAAATTCTCGTCCCTTGACGCCCCTGAGTTCGGATGCCAATGATTTCGCAGCTCTAACTCCAGGACATTTCCTCACCTTGGAACCTCTTTCGATTATGCCTGAGGAGAAACTAGTAGATTTAAATATTAGCGTCCAGCAACGGTGGAATCTCATTCAAAAAATTCATCAGTCCTTCTGGTACCGATGGCAAACTGAATATATACACACACTGCAACAAAGGGCAAAGTGGGATAAACAATATTCTAATATCAACGTGGGAGCTTTAGTGCTTATCGTAGGAGAGTCATTAAATCCTCTCAATTGGCCTTTAGGTCGTATCGTTGCCTTGCACCCAGGTGCAGATGGCATATGTAGAGTAGTATCTGTCAAGACTGCCACTGGACAGTACAAAAGACCAGTCGTCAAGATTTGTCCTTTGCCAATGGCATCTGACTCTTAATTAAGTTCAATGTTAAGTTAAAGTACGTAGCCTAGTTACAGGGCTATCGTAACCTGTAGGTCTTAGTTGTAGCATTCGTAAATTGTACTAGCTTTAGTTCACCTGCTGTCACAGACAGCATCTTTTCTTAGATTTAAGTATTGTCGTTTTTTCGTAAATTCTAAGGCATGCTGCCGCACGCCCTCGCATTTAGGCGGGCGGAATGTTTAATATTGGCCTTATTTTATATTTTCGTCTGGCAACATAGCTGTCATTTTGACATTAGGTTTAGTATGGCAGCATTGTCACACAGTGAGTAGTTTGTCGTCGTTTGTGAGAGTTCGAAGCCGGTAGCGCGAAAAACCTTAAATTTGTGCCAGTCATGTAAAGTGTAAACTTAATTGATTTCGAAGACGATATCTCAAGTTCCGGCTACTCATCCAATTCTAAAAGTTTCATAACCACAAGATCGCATCTCGGCTAATATCCCGCGTTAGCATACGTATAGGTGAAACCCGACTGCTTTGCTGTATGTGAGCTCACCTCTGCGCGAGTTTAGGGAATCGCCTTTCTTTGCTTGCGGAGCTACGCCTAAGGACATCAAGGTAAGCCGTCTTGCGATCCTATTCTAAATTCCTTCTTAATTCCAAATTTTTAACATTACTAAAATCACACAAAGTTAGCTAAAACATAAACTTTTGTCATTTTACAGTCCGCTATATTTCGTTTTCGTTCAAACATTATTTCAAAATTTGAAGCAATTCGCTTTTATACATCCTGAGATACAACACATTAAAGAAAAAACTAAAAAAAATCATAAGTCAAAAACTGTCACCGATAGGACGTTGATACTCAGCAGAAATATTCTTCACCATAAGAGGTACTCACAAAAAAATACTAGAGTCTGGTTGATTTAAAGGCTGACTTACTATGAAAATCCGACTATGGCCTTTCACCTTTAGTACCTAATTATGTGTGCAAAGTTGTTATGTTTATGTATTTTGGAAAATTCTGTAATATACTCGTATGTCTGAATACGAAAATCATGTGTAGATCTACATGAAATACTGATTTTCCTATATTTTACAGGTTTCCATTCCCATATTCATCTATAGTGAGACGCGTAAAGTAATCTAAAATATTTTAACAGACCTTTTTACTGTCAAATGTTAGCGAGTGACTAAATACGACGAACAGTGCGACACGTCTGTAGTTCAGTGCTGTCATGCTGTAAAACGCTCATTTCAAGGCTTAAATACTCAAACCTTAATCACTCTCGAGGCTTATAGATTCTTGGAAGTTAGTCTTAAAGCTTCGATATTACTGTTATTTGCAACTCCACTCAACTATCCTATTTAAAAATAGTTGTGAGACACTAAAGTTTTGATATTATATTTGAATTTGTCATATATTTTGTGGACATGATGTAGGGTTATGAAAAGCGCTATGGCCTGCCCACGGCGGCACAATTGCACAATCGTTTATGTACCTACACATTTATATTACGGTGGCGGACTTAAACAAATAATTGTTTTTGGCATTGTCCAACATCTGGCTATTAGAGGTAGGTCGGCTTTTATACCACCTACCAATTTCTGACATAAGTAGTTACCTGTTACTTATGTCAGAAATTGGTCCTTTACGTGACGCTAGTCTCGTACTCGTACATGAGTGGGAATTATAGGTCATGCTCGCGATAAGCGGTATAACCTGGCCTGGTTTGCCGTTCATAAGGATCATTTTAACCTTTTGACCGCTACAGCCGGCCATAGACGACAAAAGAAAATCGTGACTACGACGCCAATGACAGCACTGCCTGGCGTCAGTGTCACGTTGTCATATCGTCTTACCTCTTGGCTGTCAAAAGGTTAACGACACCAGAATTATGAATAAGATTTCTCATCAAATTACAATCCGTCGGGGATATTGCAATACCGCGTAACTAACAAATTCAATTAGGATCAATTTGAGTGTCAATTGTTTGATATTTGAACTCTATATGTTTTGGTAGTTTCGCGGTATTGCACTATCCCTGACGAATAGAAACATGCCACATTGTCAGATTTAACTATTTCAATTTTAACCTGACAACTTCACATAGTTAGTATGATTTCAAATGGGGTAAGAATTTAATATTTACCATGTAAATTTCCTTAAGGATGCTACCTTCATGCAGAGCCGTAATATTAAAAACTCATAGGCACCATCAAATTTGCATCGTTGATAGGTACCCCACTTGTATTTATAACCGACTTCAATGGAGGAGGTTCTGAATTCGAATATTGTTTTGTATAGGTACTATACTTTACTCGATATCTCCGAAAATCGTGCCCGATTTTCAGATTTTTTGTGAATCGAACGGGTATAACCGCTTTATGGTCTTGTTGGCACCAAGTCGGTCTGATAATGGGATCGTGGAAAAATCGATTGAAGTGAGTTTATCATTGTTTTAATTTGGTGATTACGATGAGTCATATGATTCAACGGTTACAGACAGTTTGGTGCAGCACTGACGGCATAAAAGACGATTAGTATTTCATTGTACACTACAAGAAAGTTTGTGCATGCCGCGGCATGCATAATTATAATTAATGAAAGCCTATGCAAATATAGTACCTTGGTCGTTGTCCTTCACGTTCTGCGCAATAAACTCGCGCAGTTCAGAATATGCTTTGTCCAAGTTGTCGTTCATTATGATGATGTGGAAATTGCCGGGCTCCTGGCCTGAAATTTACATATACCATAGTGAATATTAGTATAATTTTATTGCTACTAGGTTTTACTAATCATTCCTATCATTAGTAATCATTTTGTCAGCCTCCGTAGCCTAGTTGGGAGTGAGTGACCCTGACTACGAAACTGGAGTTCCAGGTTCGAATCCCAGCGAGGTCATTATTTGTTCCTTGGCCATAAAGGTCAGTTTCGAAAAATCTTCGTGGCAGCTGTGTTGATTGAATGAAAGAGCCACCTCTGTAGTTTCCTGCCATTAGCGAACTAAGGGGCACGTCTATGATGGGTGAAATCCTCGTCGCGGTCTATTAAGTACTTAATACCATCTACAAAGTACCTAACCGGCTAAGCATACCAAATTATGATCATAAAAAACAGCAATGTTACTTTATTAATTAGTTAGTTAAGCCGGCCTTTTTCCGCAAATCGACATTGTATTGTGCCTTTTTTGCGTGTTAGCGAGGTCTCCCTATTCCAACCATCTAAGCTTCTCCACGAAACTGAGCGTCTGTTTAAGGTTGCTAAATGCCTCCTTTAATGTAACTTATTTTTTGGACCTACGGGTCAAAAGTTAGAGGGAGGGACACACTTTTTCTTCTGGAGCGATTATCTCCGAAAATATTGACTTTGTATACCTGTACCAAATTGCAGATTTCTAGTATTAACGGCCACTGAGCTATGCTGCGGACAGACGGACAGACAAACATGGCGAAATTATAAGGGTTCCAATTTTGGCTACGGAACCCTAAAAAAGGAAGTAAAAAGTTTATGAATATAAATCCAAAATATTAGTTGGAATCCTTATGGAATTTGAATTACAAAGTGAGAAATCAACACAATTTATTATTTAATTACTATTTAAGTATTGCCAAGATGCCAAACCTTCTGAGGTGGAAAATAGCCAAGAAAAGTGAAAGTAAATTCACTGCCCTATGTCAATATAATATATGTTTGAATTTTAGATTATAAATATAATTATGTTTACATCAAATTAATAGACAAAGATATATGTATATTTAGTGACACTATTGTACTGCAAATTATAGCAGCACTTTTAGCAGTTAACCTTCATCATACAAGGTGGGCTATATCAGACCCGAAATGTATGGAAACATAATATTAAAAGTTTTCACTTCGTCTGCGGAGGGTTAAGGATGGCCTTGTCCAAAAAGTCCAGCCAAAACTGTTATAGGATTGCTGCATTTAAAGTTTATTCATCCTTTTTATAGGGACTGTGGCATCAATATTTTGGTAAATAATAATTAGCACAGTGGATAAAAAACAAAAAGCATTCAAGTATTTACCAAATTCTATTTCCTTCATAGCTGTATCAAGTCTCAGCCGCAGTGCTTCATCAGACTCAGTGTTGCGGCCTCGCAGTCGTCTCTCCAGCTCATTAATGGAAGGTGGCATGACAAATACCAGTAGAGGGTCAAGGTCTGACCGCTTCACTTGTTTCACACCTTCAATCTCAATATCCAGCACACAGATCTTTCCAGTGCGTCGAACATCTTCTACTGCCCTCTTACTGTAAGTGTAAAAAATACCATTATTATATTTTTTTTGTGAAAAGTTTGTTTTTATATTTGACTAGCTGGTGTAACCTGGGTCGCATTTTATAAAGTTAAATTTTACAATTTCGCTGTTTGCCTCTCTAACGCACGCACGTATTGGCTAGAAAGAGAGGCAAACAGCAAAATTGTAAACAGTAACTTTATAAAACGCAACCCTGGTGTCTATAGCTTGGTCTCTACTGGTCGCATTTCTCAATAAATTGTAATAAAATTTATGCGACTGAATGAAGATTTGATGATTGGGGGCCAGTTTTTTTTTCTTCAAATTAATTTAGAAAAATAAAATTAACTAAACCAAATTCTGAACTTCTATTTATATTCTTATAGAAGAGAATATCGTTTTTTGCACATCTCAAAAATAACACAGTAAAACAATTAATGCTCAGAGACAGACAACAGGCAGTCTTATCACTAAAGAGTGAAGTGTTCCATCCAACAACAACTCCAATGGATAATGGAACCAAAAAAAATTTAATACAGTATATCTGTAGTTGAGTGCAACATGCTATATAAGGTCCATTCATAAAACACGTCTACAATAGAAATAAACTACTAACAGTCTAACAATTAATATTATGAGCAGAGACCGGAACCATTCTTTTCTCCATACAAAAATAAAATAAAAAAAAAATAATAAAAATCTTTATTGTTTTTAAACCTAACGTTACATTTAACATTTTCTCATTACTGTAAGACATAGGTTTGTTAACTATTTACCGAGGTTGAGCCTCTGTATCCCGAACTAGGTCAAAAAAGGACCTGTGACTCGGGAGCCAGTGATTCCTCCTAGGTACCAGTTTAGAAGTAAGAGCAAGAGATGGTGAAAACAAGTAATCTAACAACTAAAAGAGAAGGTAGCACTTATAGATTATGTACGGTCAGCTTCAAAAACGTTGACAGACGTTTTCAAATATATACATAATATTTCAGATGTAATAGCACTAAAAGATAATAATAATAATAAGCCAACTAGTCAAATGTTTATGAAGTGTGTGTTGTGTCGAATGGTTGTTTTTTCATTCTTTTTCGGGTATATAAATTGTAAGTTAATGGAGTAATTTAAAAATATGACATTGTAAATTACATAAAATATTGAACAGTATAAAGAATATTAGACATTTTAAAATAATGGGCTATTTTAAGGTTTTTATAAAATACCAGTTCCAGACCCTGATTATGAGTAACAGTTTTGCTAGATTTAAGAATTTGCAACCAAATTCTCAGGACATTGTGCAAATTGCTTACAATTAAATTATATTAAATTTATAATTAACTATCACAGTTGAGTTGTGACAAAACAATAACATAAGCATACTTCTTTAATTTGCATTAACCTAGCCATTCTATCACATAAATATTACCCTTCATAATGTATACTAAGTGCAAACCAATTATTGAAAACATGAAGTTGTGAAATGATATGTATAAATGGTATGAGGGCTTCATGGTAGAATGCATCAGACATTCATCTTTACAGACAAAATATTATCAAAGTAATACATACTGTATAGTCAAAGGCAAAATAAGGCATACATAAAATGCTCAAAAATATATTTAAATAATATGTCCCAGTTGACTTTAATTCTGTGTAATAAGAACATTGTAACATATTCATATAAGAGGATTCCTTCAATACATATTTTTGCACTTGACTGTACCATTAACCCGCTATATATAACTGATGGAAATTGTCAGCACAATACACTTTGAATTAGGACCAGTATGAAGGAGCATAAATTGGTGTGTCATACAACAAAAATATAGCCCTCAAATATTTATAGTCTGTTTATAAGCAAGTGTGCCGATTCTGGTTGGTTGCAGCAGAGTAAACACTGGCGTGAAAATAGGCACGATGAACTTTTGGCAAACTGCCAAGGTTCATATCACAACATAATGAAAAAGCACATGGTCAGCCTGCACTCTTTAATAGTAAAATATATACCTTGTTCCATAGGTATTCCCACTGAATGTAGCCGTTTCCAGGAATTCCCCCCTTTCAATTGCAGCCAGCATTTCGTCTTTACTTGTGAAATGATAATGGACTCCGTTCTTCTCACCGGGCCGGGGGCCTCTCGTAGTATGAGAAACGCTAAATCCAAACTTATCTGGAAATTCTTTCAGAAGGCGCTTAAGCAGAGTACTTTTTCCAGATCCTGATGGTCCACACAACACCAATGGTCGAGGCCCCTTCTGCACCATTGTCGTGAAAACTGAATGCAAATTAAATTATTACAATGACGCCGTGCGCAAACTAGGTTAAGAATCACACATTTAAACTGTATTAATGACTATTACATTTAATGAAATTCGTGGTTACAACCGGTGACACCACTGTCTTTTATTTTATGATAACTTGTTTATTTAATAAGACGAAGTTCAAAATTAAATTAAACTGCGGATATTATCGACACGACACGACAATTTGTATTTAAGTTTTCGCTATTGGATTGGGGCAGCAGATTGACGTTAGTGACGTTTAGTGCGTTTAGTTTAATTACGTTACGTTGACGTCTGCCAAAGTCACACATGATATTTGCCGTCGATCAGTCTTGCCAGACAATTCCTAAAATTAATTACAATTATGAGGAATAACATAATTATTATTAGGAATGTAATGTGTTTCATAGGTTTAAGATTTTCGGGTAACATCAGGTTTCGTGAATTGATGTGGTGAAAGCTAGACTTGGCGAATTATTTAGTGACATTTATTATTTATCATTAGCTCATGGACAGATGTAAATTTCCAGTTCTCTCTCACCTACGGTAACAGACTTGGTCTTTGAATAAAGCTTATAAGTCTGAACTCAGACTTTGTCAACGAGGCACGGAGCGTAGCATATATTATTAGGTGTCAAATTGGTAGATCGAGTTTAACACTGCGGTCCAGGACCCAGATCTTTGATATAGCTCGGAAAGCAATTCAAATAAAGTGGGACTGGGCTGGACACATCTATCGGATGCCGGCCGATGCAATGCGTTGTGTGTGGGGTAAAATCGCCACATAATGGGAGCCAAGAACTCCTATTAAGGCTCTGGCAGATCACGCTAGCGATGGCGTAATGAACTGGACTCCTTCTTGAAGGAATGGCCAAACACAATCACAAAGCTTGACCGGGATCAATGGAGAAATTGGGATAGGCCTTTGCCCAGAAGTAGGATATAACAGGCTACAGATAATAATTATTGTTACTAAAACAAGATTTTACTGGACCTGCAAAACATTTATTCATATTAGGTACAGTGCATCAAGTACCTATATTAATTTTACAGTAAAGATTAGCAAAATAATTTGATAAAATACTTCTCTTGATAAGTTATCACTGACATAGTAATGATGTAGTACCTAGCTAAATCTACTTATATAATATACCTAAACTTATGTCACGGACACAGAAGCTCTAAGTCAATCGCTTTGTTTAAAAAAAATATCTGTCAATATTTTCTTTCTTTTGTTAAAAGTGTTGAAACGAATAAAAGTGTATTGCATGAATTGCATCACATGGCGGGATAGACCACAATGTCTTTGGGTAACAGTTTTATTGTAATTGTAAGCATGAAATCACTCAATTTACTAGACCACAAAGGGATTCGGCTGTATTGGATTTAAACATAGCGGGCTATACAGGATGTTTGGTAACCGGACGCAAAGCCAAAAGTAGGTGATAGTCTAGGCTATTTAGAGCATTTTTACTTATACCTGCTCTAGACAAATTTTATTAGTTAATTTAAATTCAATTTTGAAGATTGCTCGGCGAAAATGCCAAAATTCCAGATTAAATCGACAATAGTAGTAGTTTCTTTGTTTTATTTTGTATTGTACTATATTTATTGAACAATTGTACACTATAAATGTAGTTTGAAATATCTGTGTTTAAAGAAAAAAACTACAGCGATAAAAAAATATGAAAAATCATGATTTGAGTGATTTCTTAGGGCGATAATATATAAAACACTAAAATAGCCACTGTTATTAAAACATTTAAAACCCTTTCCTTTAAAACAAACTCAGTTATTGCCTTTTCAGTTTACCTATCAGACACGTCTGTAGTGTTTCTTTGTGCTAAAAATGTTCTAAATGGCCATGACTATCATCTACTTTTGGCTTTGCATCCGGTTACCGATCACCCTGTATAATAATATCGGTCTGTAATGTTTGTGTGCATACGGTGCAAAATGAAAATGTACCCATGAAATCTCAAAAATTGCGAAAACGATATAATTAGGCAACACTAAAAATCATAGACAATCTCTTTTTATTTTAGTAGACAATGATAATATTGAATTATGATTGTAAAACGTGTAAATAAGTTATCCTTAATAAATACAATATTTTTAATCTGCTGGATAAATGCAACATTTTGGCATATAAATTGCAATATAAAGGATTTTTTTTTTTAATTGAATAAGGCTCGAAATTAAAGGTCGAAGAACAGCTGTTTTTTGTCTATGAATTCATAATCAAACGACGATTTATTATCATCATAAATATGTATATTTCTACTTTCAAAACATTTATATTGATTATCAAATAAAACAAATAATATAATTTAATTTAAACTTAGCATTTGCGGTACGAACTGTAAATTTCAAATCCACATAAAATAAAAAGTAGTGTTTCGGTTTCAACGTATCAAACAACAACCAATCAGAGAAGCGCATCACAGCTGAAATGTTGAAATCAAATTTCTGCCGTTAATTTTAAGTCGGCCGTCAAGCAAGAAAGGCTACACATAGAACGCGTTAAAAATTTAACGTTGCTGTGATGTCTCGCAACTGATTGAGACTTGCAACTGTAGTTTTTCTACGTTATTTACGTGCATTGCAATATTATTACAAGAAAGCGTACTGCTACGTTCGTCAACTTCTAGAAAGAAATGGAGATCCAAGTGAGAAGGCAACAACGATTGGTAAGCTATGGTTCCATGGATGTGTTATTAACTGTGCTGTTTTTTTCTCTAGAATAAAACTAATTCTGTGTATGATTGTATGTGCTACAATAGGTCAATCTACATGATCAAGAAAACGCGAATGTCTTTAAAGGAAAAAGCAATGGGATTCTCCCTATCAAAAGGCAAGGGTTGACTGCTCGAGGAGCATTGGGAGATCTTAACACCAATGCACAAGCTCAGCGGGATATTGCTATCGGAAAAGTGGCCGTAGCAACAGCGGAATATGAAAAGAAGGCTACTTTGAATCGTGCAACGGTAAAAAGGTAAGGGAGAAAATCTACCCTCATGTTATAAAATGCTAATGATTTTTGCATTCATGATGATTTTATGCTTTTTTGTTAAGGTTTAATGTTTAATCGTTATAATACAAACATCTAAAATCTTGTTTTTCCCTGTGTTTGTATAAAAATCCAACCCGTTTGCCCAGTCGCGATACTGGGCATTATCTTCTAATCCGTCCATATGCATAGATAATAGGAGAGGCCTATGTCCAGCAGTGGACTGAAATAGGCTGATGATGTGTGTATGAGATTATTTGTATTTTTCTATGATATTTATAATTTATTGAACTGTACTAGCCATTCCTTGTATATTTTTTTGTTTTGAAGCTATATTGTATTGCCTTAAATACATTATTCATGTATTGTACATGTATTGCAGCAATTATAGCCATGTGCGCTCTAAGATTGACACAGGATTGGCGGCCGCTAAGCCTGTTATTCAGCCATCTTCAAGGCCTCCATTAAGACGAGAAGAAAGCACAGCAGGGCTTGCTGCTAGAGCCTTAGCCCGAACAAAGGTAAAGGTTTTCTTCGTATCCTTTTTCATGTTTCTTAAGTGTCAAGTATTTTAGATGCTGTATCTACCATAATAACATTATGTTATGCTCAAGTGGAGTCTTTAATAATATCAATGTTCATTCATGTATAGAAGTTGGCAAACACTAGGAGCATAGTTGATAATATTTTTTTTTTTACCTAAACAACATCTATTTATATTATTTATAATCACATAAAACACAATTTCTTTTTGAAAAAAAAAACGACATTCTTCAAACTAAAATACTAATAACTAACTTAAACTACAACATCCCCCAAGTCGCTTCCCTGTGGGAGAGTGCCCATAACACTGGCTACATTTCCTCACTGGATGGCAATGTCTCATAATTAATATATGGCATAATAATTAATAATTTATTTTTTGTATCTAATTGTCTAGGCGGTCCTCAAAGAGACTCAACAAACCAAGACCAGCAGTGAAAACATACTGAAACCAAGAAAACAGTCTCAAGACTCTAAAAAGCCATCTAGACTATCGGCTGTGAATGAAGAAGCAAAACCTGTATTAAAAGAGCCCACGGAATCATTGGGCAAGCTAAAATTAGCCGAGCCTTCTACAGAACAGGCTTCACAGGTTGAGAAGGAGCATGCTCTGCTGCCAGCAGATGTTGAAGATATTGATGCTGGTGATAATAACAGTCCCTTGCTTATGTCATGTTATATTAAGGACATTTACCATTATTTGACTGAACTGGAGCTGAAGTATCCTATTGAGCCAGATCATTTGAAAAAACAGGTAAGTCTTATATGTATTCTTTTTCACATTTAGTAAGTTACTGTCAGCATGGCTATGGTATACCTATGCAAAGCAAAATTTGTGATTCACACAATAGGAATATACATTGTAATGTAAAATAGGCAATTGACATAATTTTACATGGGCAATATTTATTTTATCCTTAAATATCAAATACCAAACATGGTGGACACATTTTAGAAGTGTAATTAGCATTGTTACAGTTCATTTTAAAAATTTTAAACTTAATGTAGTAGATAATGTATTACACTGAGTTTATAAGTTTTGTTATCTATGTCAAGTAACAAAAGTAAGTTGAATTTAAATTTACTGTTAAACTTTCATAGAAGAACCTTTAGCATTTACTTACTGATTTATGTAGATATTAGCTCATGCTCTAGTAGTTAAGTTAGTAGGCAGTAGAGTAGTAACAACTAGGCAATACCTACTAAGACTGAGACTTAAATACTAAATTTATAGAATTTACTATTATTATTTAGCAAATATTTTTTGCCAGGTATTGTTATGGTACATTACATAACTCAACAATAGGTACCTGTATTGTAACTTTAATAATCAAAAAGTTTATTGCAAATGTAAATCATACAGTAAATTATTCTGAACTTATTAATACGAATAAGTATTGGCCTTTTGTAGGAAGTTGTTTAGCCAGTAGTTAGTGCACCCATCCATTTCTTGATTATGATTCGTAATGTTTAAATTTAAATAACTTTTGCAGTCTGTAATCACTGGAAAAATGAGGGCTACGCTCATTGATTGGCTGGTAGAAGTGCAGCGCCAGTTTTCCCTAGTCCTGGAAACATTCCATCTAACTGTTGGAATTATTGACAGATACTTGCAGGTAAGATTTTTTCATACTGTTCTGGTCTTCTGCAGCTTATAATCATAGCCTGTGCGAAGATTCATGACATTTTTCAGTAAAAAATAGGCATACCTAAAAAAAAATGATGTACCTGTCTGTCAACTTCACATCAGCTGGTGGGCCTGTGGGCTTTATCCATTGATCGAGTACATAAAGTATGTTGCTTTCACACAACACTTAAAACCGACATGGAGCCATAAGGCGGTAGGTATGTGAAAACGTGTTACGAAGTTGCACTTGAACACTTTCAACAGTGAAAGTACCTTGCTACGCTGTGTCAGATGTGTGTGATGATATTTCAGATAAACACTGAAATGTCAATAGTGATTCCTGCAGGTATCACCCAGTTAAGACCTAGCAAGTGCACTGTGATAAAAATTATATAATAAGAGCACTAGGGCAGTCTAACTCAACTGGTGCTTTGTCACTAACATGTTTAGATTTAAAGTAATTCCTACTTCATAGCTACGCTATAGACCATTAGTATTTTCCTGATTTTTGATTGTTTTCGTCTCGAGTCTGATCTGATGCAAAACATCGTGTATCTATGCCACGGGCGGTACAAGGTACAAGAGATATGTCGTATGTATGTACGTGTGAAGACAATTCTCCATATTTTTTTATCTGCTTCCCTTAATTTTTTATTGTGTGAAGTTTTGTCAACAATACAACATTGTTTTTATCTGCATATCTTGTACTGACCTGTCTGTACTTGTTTGGAAGCGAAGACATAGCATAGCTCTAGTTTGATAACATAATTCAGTACAGCATTACATGGTAGGTATGTGAAAATAAGGTCAACCGCAAGATTCTACTGTATTGTCAAGCAAGCATATTTTTATTAAAAAATACCTTAATAATAAAAATGTCATTAATTAACAGTGATCGGCATAGGGTGTGCCATTTCGGGTTATTTGCAACCTGTTACAATGACTTTGTCATCTGACTCTGCTGACAAATTGGTTATACAACAGGTAAGAATAACCCGAAATGGCACACGCTATGCCGATCACTGTTAATTAATCATGGCTTCTTGCTTACTAGATTGAGAGAAATATTTTTTTTATGCGAACACAAACTTTTCTATATTAGGGTCTGCCATATATTATTTAAACAAAGTTTAAACGAAAATCGTTTTCAGGCGGTACCAAACGTCCAGCGCAACCAACTGCAGCTAGTCGGCGTAACGGCGATGTTCCTGGCGTCCAAATACGAGGAGATCTACGCGCCCGAAGTCGGAGACTTCGTGTATGTGACCGACAACGCGTACAGCAAGGCTGACGTGTTCCGGTGCGAGAGAGACATCATGGCCAAACTTGGCTTCTGCCTCGCCAGGCCCATACCGCTCAGCTTCCTTAGAAGGTAAGTTTAAGTAACGAAAGTTTGGGGTTGCATCAAACCACCGTCATAACTCGAAGAGTGCTGATAAAATGTATGAAACAAAGATTCCGGTTCGCTACAACGAAATATCAGAATACCTACCGTATTCCTAAAACGTCGAAATCCCAAAACAGATTAGTCTCATAATGTCTTCCCTCCTACCTCTCAAATTGCTGTATTCCCAAAATGTCGAATAGCCAAATTAACTTAAAATCCAAACTTCACTTTCTCAAAATGCCCAAGATGCAATATCCATGAAAACTGTATTAAATGTAATTTTTCATAAATAGTTAACATTAAATAACTAATTTAATGCTAAAGTTGATAATAAAACACACTGAAAGGAATATAATACTTACTGTAAATATATTTCTCAGAATACCTAAAATGTTAGGTATTCTGAGAAACTGTCATTTTGAATTTTGTTTATTATGAACCTAACACATTTCGGATATTAGAATGTAATATGCCAATGTAATTTTGGCATTTTGATGTACTGAGAATGAGTATTTTTGGAATTTTAGACATTTTTTTACAATCTGTTTTAACATTTTAACACATTAACCGGAATCGAAACAGACGCATTGGTACTCGCACAGTCTAAGCTCGTAGGTGCACGCGCGCTATATTTTTGTGAGTGACATAAGACAATTAAGACATGTTAGGGTTTGTGTGCGGGTCACTAGCACGGCGAGCCGCGCTTTCGGCGGGGGCAGGGTGTCCATACTGTAGTAGTTAGTACTATGTATAATACTGTGCCACTGGGTCCTATTAATAGAAAAGTTTAATATAATATCTCTTAGTCTCTCTGTTCTGGTCTTAGTCAGTAGTGGAACCAAAATAGGGATTCTCGTACTGTTAAAAGCTATAATTTAGACGTTCAAGGTCACAAGTTTAAATAGCACATTTTTGACAGGTGAAACAATGAAAGGTTAGTAATATTGTCCATTCTGTCATGATTGTTGAGGCTAAGCCAATCTGAAAAAAAATATTCTAAGTGGTTAAAAAGGCTCATCGCCCTCGTGTGTTTGATTCTAAAAAAATATTGTAAAATAAGAAAGTTCCATACGATAGTGTCAGTATTATCAGCTATCGTTCGGGCAGGGGTAGGGTTTTAAGCGTAGTGCATAGTTATAAATTATCCTAAAACTAACCTTACATACATTGTTAGTTTAAAACATGACAGTATATACTATACATTTTGTGTGAAATTCATTAAAGAAGCGCCACGTCTGCAACTCCTCGTCTTACGTCTCATCTGTCTGGCTTGCGTCGTTTGTGCTACAAACTTCAAGAGGTCGCGAATGTAACTTATCGCCACGAATTCACCTTTTGTTTGTTGTATCAGACTTGCGATTGTTGTTGGGACACGTGAAAAATGCAAATCCTTTGTAATGGCGGAATTTTCACATATTACCTAAACTACTATTTTTTTTCTTATGATACGGTCCTAGATCATTTAAATTAGGTGCTAATAAAAATTACGCTAAAGTAGTGACAACTGATTAAATCCACGCAGAAATGTATATGTTTTAATTTTCAGGTTTGTTAAAGCTGCTCACGGCACATCAAAGAATCATCATTTGGCGAAATACTTCGTAGATCTCAGCCTGGTAGAATACAGCATGGCACATTACCGACCTTCAGAACTGGCGGCCGCTGCTCTCTGCCTTTCCCTCTACTTGCTCTCTCGAAAGACCCTTGAAGAAGTCTGGACACCCACAATGACCTACTACTCGGAGTATACTCTAGAACACCTTGATCCTATCATCAGGCAAATTGCAAAAATCGTCGTCAACGTGAAGAGTTCCAAATACAAGTCTGTATACAACAGATACTTGGACCCCAAACTAGCTAAGGTATCGGCGCTCCCGGAACTGAAGGATGAAGCCATTCAAGAACTAGCCAAGATACCTTCGACGACCTACCTATAGGTGTTATGAGTATTAGAAATATTTTAGATGTATGTATCTGTATTGAAACTACGCGACTTAGTTGTAATTGTGTGAGGAACAATGTTTTAATATTATGAATGGACTGACATTTTTTAAGGTTTGATCATGTACCTGCCCATTTGTTTAGGAGTATTATTTTTAGACTTAACTTTCATTGACATTGAAATATAACACTGACATTCTTGATCTGGTGTTAGATATTCGATTTCTATAGAACGCTTTTAGGTATGTGATTATTTTGGAATAATTTATCTTTTGTAATATACTTGTATTGATAATTGATAGTTTTTTCTTCAATTTGTTTCCGAGGTTTAATATAATCTCACCCGAAATTCACATACTTACTTGTTAGCCTAATTAGAATACCTACGTGATATTCTAAATTTAGTAATATATTATATAATTATTTGTATTTAGATGTGTCGATATTATGAATTTAGGAATTAAAATATACGGACCAAAATGTAACATTTTAAACAGATAAGCGTGTTTTGAAAGTGAATATGTAATTTTGATAGACCTGTGATTAGATTATATTACGGTGTAATTTGTTAAAAATAAATTAAATGTTTTACATTGAAACTTTTTAATTTTCATCCATGATTCGAAAGGAACTTATTTTGTACAACACTAAAAAATTGCGTTAGTAAAGCGTTAGATGGACCCCGAGGTTCACCGTGAGGAAAAAAAATCTCTTACTTGGTCCTCCTGTCGTTAGTCTAGCCTTCATTTGTGTTTTCTCATTTCTGTCTACTGGACTGCAAAGTTGAAAACGCTAACTATTGATTTTACCCAGGTGGGTGATACCTCTAGTACTGATCCTTTTAAAAGCGATGTCAAAGCTTTCTGCATAAAATCTGATCTTTCGACGTAGAGAAAACTTGCGGCATAAATTGACAGTTTCATTAAAGTTAAGACAGCCTTTAATGGTGAAGAAAATTCGTAAGTTATGACGGTTTTGACGATGCTCTTTTGTACATTATTCGTGCTTTGACCTTAAATCCTGCTGAATGAAATAGTAAAATTTGATAATTTTAACGACAAGGCTCTTAACGCTTAATTGCATAGTGATGGAAATATCCATCATGTACTCTCGACTCTATTGACGACATGTCAGAATTCAAATTTGAATAAATCTTTGTCAAGGTCATGCAATTAGGGGTTAATCGCGTAAACTTAGGTTTAATATTCTGACGTTTCGGGCATGTCGTTACACGTTGAAAAAAATTGTTATAATTTATAAACACGTGAAATTTTCCTTGCTGAAGCGTTGCTGGAACCATGATGAGCCAAAGCGGCTACGAAAAATTTGTTATAGTTTTTATTGTTTTCTTAAAATGTAAACTTATAAATATAATAAATAATATTCAAGTAACCGTATGAACCGGACCTCAGGACCGGGACCAGTGGCGTACAAGAAGAGAGGCCTATGCTCGGCAGTGGGCGAATAACGGCTGAATATGAACCGTCTGCCTCGATAGCAAAGAGAAAAAAATTGTCATGATAGGTGTCCGGACCTCTTTTCTATACTTAGCTCCATCACTGACCTATCCAACGTTCATCACCATAGTATTTTGCATTTAATTTCCTATAGTCTATACGCCTCTTGGGACCGGTTTACGGATATTTATTTTTGTGCTTGAGTGGGTTGCAGCAGCACTGTAATTTTTCTCCAAAGGGCCTCTGCGGGTTAGATCTATATTTCCACGCAACCCTAACAAAAAACCGGGATTTGTAAATACCGTGATTCTCAAATTTAAATAATTAATATAAGGCCATAAATCAATACATATCTTCTTAATAATAAAAATTCTCATTATTACGTCTAATCCGTTGACATCGCCTGAGATCAATTATGGAAAATTGTCTTTCAAAACGCAAAAAAGTTTTTCATTAGGGACTTGGTTTTCAGTAGGTATGGTTCACCAAGTCTCTAAACCAACGAGAGCACCTATAGCTAGAACGCATTTATCAGTCCGAAAACTGGTGCAGTGGTCACGAGTGTCACTCCACAGTGGCTCGGCACCATTGCGTCCACCATGTTTTTAATAAAGACTTTGTTCTACAGGATGCAGTTTTTAGTATTCACATAATGCAGTCACTCAAAAATTACTGCACGATTAAAATTACTACACTGAGTTTTAATCTTGCTTGACATGCCTAATATTGTTAGACGTTAGAGAAAATAATAAAAGATTGCGAAAACCCTTTAAAAAAAAAAACAAATTACCAACAAGTTTTTACTGGTCTGGTATAAAAAAGTTCTAGGTCTCAAAAAAATTACTGTGTATTTAAAGTTGTTTCGTTTCAGCCACGAATGGACAACATTTTATTTTAAAAATAAAATAATTCGCGGCTGAAACGAAACAATTTTAGAATTATAACGTGAAACTCAAACGTATTATAATATTATCAAACCGGGTTACTCACGTATTTAAGTCGATGATTGCTTGACATGTTTTGATCCATTGAATCCTCGTCCAGAGCACCTTCGGTTAAATCCCGACGCGTACTGCGGACCTGCGCCCTTCTAGAACGTTTACTCTCGTTAGTAATACCGTACTTACCTCCCTAGATGCACAATGTTCTATTTATAGCAATAATTCCTACTGTGACGTAATGTTGTATGAAAATCCATTACTGCCCATGGGCATCATGACACCTACGGCGCGCATCGCCTGGGCGTATTGGCGCACTTTTTACCGAACAGGTGTGATGAAAATCTGCCCTCTGGCCATTGTCGGCCGCTGCGCTAAACAAAGTTGCCACCTGTCGGCTCCGTTGAGCAGAAAAATAGTATACACACCTCGGCCGTTAAATGGGAAAGCCTCAGATCACATGTTTGTCGGCCTCGGCTTCGCTTCGGCCTACAATTACACGTCATCCGAGACATTTCCCACTTAAACGGCCTTGGCATGTAATCTACTATTGCATCACAGTCCGTTACATTTTCAAACATTTCAGGTTACCTATCTACCCGCAACAACTAAGTTGTCGTCCAATCCTGGCTGGGCGCTGTGGTCAAATATTTGTATTTTTATTGGAATTTCATGCGTGCTTAAACGGGCCGTGTCACGCGTTATGTGTGACAAGGGCTTTAGTCTGCAAATTCCAAGAATTTATTAACGCTTGGCGGTTAGCCGAACGGTTTTTGTTCCCCCCTTTTTACGGCCCGGCTCCCTGCAGCGCGGACAATGTAAAAACAAAGAAATTGTAGGTTTTTGTTTTATTTAAAAGCCGTTTCTTTTTGCTGATTTTGCAAAGTTTTCCGCTGAATAATGGAAACTGGCTTTGATTGAAATTATTAATTATTATAAATACTTACCTAAACAAAAACCAAATGACACAAGATCTCATTGAAATATTGTAAGAAGTTTTAAATGATGAATAAATAAATAAGAAAGTAACCTTTATAAGACCTCATTATTGTCCGTTCAGTTTCTGCACCAACTGTCAACTTTTACTTTCTTATCTCCTCTACCCAAAGGTTGTCTGGAAGAGATAGCTGTATCAGGGAACAAGTGTATGTAGCTCTAACCTCCTTAATGTAGGTAACTACTGGCTAATCCCGTAGGTATCTTAATGTACCTACGTAGAAAGCGGAGTCGAGTCGTTTATATCATACGACTTGCAAACACTGCATTATGAAAAATATACAATAAACAGTTTAAACTTTCATAGGCATTAAATTGGATATAAACTTGGAGTAGAAACTATTATAAGAACGTTTTCCAGGATAGTTTCATCTCGCCATAATACTGTTAGTTCAAGCGTAGTCATATACTTGGCAGTGTGTTAATGCTATAATGCGGAGCCAAACTGGCGTATGCTTGTAGGCACGACAGACATATAGGCCCTTTCGCCAAAGCATGCTAGGAATAGCTGCATGTTGCATTTTTGCAGCGTGCTATGCAATGCGCAAATGTGTGCTCTCCACATGGTCGTTGTAATGCTGCGAAAGCCTGTCTCGTAAATATTTCGCGTACGCAATTTACAGCTTTGGGAATCCTCTTAACGGAATACTGGGGCAGTTAGTGGCCCCGGATATTTATAATTTTAACGACCCCCCACTAAACCGCTATTGTTCTTTAGATTACTTCTGAATTGGAGGAGTAATCTGTTCTCAATCTGAATGTTTATTGTGTCTTCACGAGAGGTGCATTATGAAGCTATTTAAATTCATTAGGTACCTAATACCGCCCGCCCGTTTGTTACGTCTTCCTTCAACTTATTGTCATTGTTCGTGCGTCTCTTTAGTCTCTTAACTTTATTGAAATTATGACGTGGCTTATAATACTACATTTGAGCTTTGTCGGATTGTAGTCATTGTAGTGAAATGATAATTAGGTTTGAGAACTTAATTAATGTATCATACATAATTTTATTTATTACAAAGTCCTCCAAACAACCTTATTCCTAGAAAGTTTAAAAATAAACAACATATTTTAAAATATATTGATATGTAGTTACACTATTTTCACTTGTTTTCTAAAGCAACGTTTCCTTTTGCTGTTCTGAGCGAGCATTCGTTCGTCCTTGGACAGATGAAAACAAGATTTCACATCGCAAAATGTTCGTTCGTCAGCCCACGAACACGCGAGGTGAAAACGCGGCTTAACCCTTAAATGCATAGTGATGTATATATGCATCATGTACTTTCAACTAGGGCTCACGGTACACGTGTAACCCGCCAAACCGGATACCCGTGTTCTTAAGCCCGACGGTACTAAGAACCCGAATTACACGAACCCGCCGGGTACCCGTGTCCGTGTCCAATACACGAATACCGTTTACACGAAACCGCGTGCTACCCGGGTACCCGGGTACTTAAGACCGAACCGAACGGGTTCGAAATAATTTGAGCAAATGCAAATAAGGTCTATTATTGAATGTAACCTGCAGCTTCGTTCGACACTACAAAACAAACGTGTTCAGGAAAGGTCAGCCGATATAAATTTTTTTTTGTTTTTATAAACTCTATCTGTTACGTAATAAGCTCTATTTGACACAGTTAGCCTTCCGCTTATCAATCCATTTGTACTATAGCTCTTAAGTCTCACGACCCATCCTTCGGTACATAACTTTAACCTTAAAAAGCAGACTTTCTACAGGGTGTTTTTTTTCGACCGTTCAAATTCTTTGTAGTGAATGTGTAGGTCATACTGACCAACTTTTACTATGGGGACAAAGTCGAAATCGCGAAAAAAAATCAGCTGTTTCATACATTTCGGCCGGCGTTATTTTCGCGATTTCGACGTTGTCCCCATAGTAAAAGTTGGTGAGTATGACCTACACATTCACTATGTAGAATTTGAACGGTCGAAAAAAAAACACCCTGTATGCATACACGGCTTCTCGTCAAGGACGTCCCCGAACCCGCGGGTAATTAAAGTCCGTGTAAATAATACCCGTGTACCCGTGTACCCGTGCAGACGGGTATTATTTACACGTACTTTAATTACCCGTGTAAATCGGGTCAGAAACCCGTGTACGTGTAACACGAACACGGGTATGAGAAACGTTGACACGAAACCCGGACACGACCGCGAGCCCTACTTTCAACCCTATTGACAACATGTCGGAATTGTCAAGGTCATGCATTTAAGGGTTAATAATTATCACAAGCGTACGGACAGTTGGCATTTTTCTCATAGGTGTGAGTGGAGTCGATTTACAAGTTTTTATGATTGAATTAATTAATTTTTCCGTATTATATTACTATACTCCCAAATACTTTTAAGGCGAGGTAAGCGTAGAATTCCCGTTGGTTTTTTTCAGTTTTCTCAATAATACTTCTTCCTTATGAAGTAAAACTTATATATGTTACATTAGAGAACTTGACCTATCGCGCATTGATTAGTATTAAGTATTTAAACAAACTTCGCCCTATAAAAAACGATCCCAAACATAGGTCTAATCTCTGCATGAAAACTCATTTTGCTAAGAAACTACATAACTTTACCAAGAAAAATATATATCAGAAGAAACGTCAAAGTCTGTGTCAACGATTAACAAGAAGAAATCATTAATATTGTAAGAATTATGTTTCATCTTACAAAATATGTGAAATTATTCTCCCGGATCGCTCCTGCTGTCATCTTTCAGTCCCAATCGGGACCTGTTGGAGGGAGGACGTACGTCAATTTTGCGCACCGCTGTCGTCAACCAAACTATCTTTAAGATTGGTGTGATAACACATAAAAAAATGTTATCATCACTGGGGCTTCGGAGACTGAATAAACATAAGTGGTAAGTGACTAAATTAATAGAATTATGTTATTCAATATATTAAACCAAAACAATAACAAACATATTACACAGTATAGATAAAAACAGTAGGATGACTACTGGTGATAAGACCATGACACATTTTGACATGACGAAAATAGTGAAATAA